>UNPT01000595.1:0-23273 GCA_900536445.1 Hymenoscyphus occultus | reverse complement strand
AGCAATCACACTCCCTGATGAGCCTTCAAGGCGAAAGAAGTTACCGGTCTACACCATAGCTTCTAGGATTCTTGCTTCTCATCAGTTTTTTCAAAATACCTCTTCACGTGTTCTTACCCATTATCAAATAACCCTAACCCTAACCCTAACCCTAACCCTAACCCTCGAGGATGAATGGTCAATCTAGTAGACGCGGTCTCTCGTCGCTGTCCGGTGTCTCGGCTGCCTCTGGGATAATTCATCTCTAGCTTCGGCTTTAGGTGTCCCAACGTCAGACCCCTAGTGGTCTGGCTGGTCTCTATGTAAATGTCACGTCCGGCGCCTCGTCTGGTCACGAGCAAAGTGATCTGTTTTAGGCCTTGGTCTATTTACCACCTCTGTTGGTGGCGCGTCCTACTTTTGCACCTATTACGATACTATAGACGCAATTTTTGCTGTAATAAGTAAGAGCGGTTTTGGTTATTAGCTAAAAAGCTAAAGTTATACTATATTCCAACAGGAATACTAGGATGAAAATATTAGTAAGTCTACTATTAGTACGCCTTAGATAGAATAGATGTTAACTGTACGTTTACGCGCCCGGCGGCTTCGGCTGCCTAGTATTACAACCTATACTCTAACCTTCCCCTTTATCTAACGCGTGGTTAAGTTAGCCAAAAATAGACACTCCTATAGGATATATAAACATAAGTAATCACACTCCCTAATAAGCCTTCAAGGCGAAAGAAGTTACCGGTTTACACCATAGCTTCTAGGATTCTTGCTTCTCATCAGTTTTTTCAAAATACCTCTTCACGTGTTCTTACCTATTATCGATAACCCTAACCCTAGAGTCTGCAATCAGCCTGCAGCACTGAGTCGACGTATGAAACCTCCAGATTATTGATATAAGTAATATTGATTTTTCATTTAGCAGCCGCCTTACATAGCCAGGGTGGTGCAAGACTCCAGTACCATGGTTTTATTCCCTGGATGTTGGCTAATCTTACGCTTTATCTGTAAGTAGAAACCGTACAGCAAGGGTTCCAGTGTTGCAGCGGCACATTCCAACTGCATGCCTTCCCTGCTGCGGTGGCGAGATTCCTCGAATTTGGAAACTTCCAACCGGTTAAAGTGCCAACCATCCCTCCTGCAGTGAGATGAAATCCTGTCACTTTGTCACTTTTTAAAGCTACCCCCCTTCTCGCGTTTCTCGCCCACGTAGCCATGAGACTTGCAAGCTCAACCTCAAGCTCGACCCCACCCTTGAACACGAGCTCAATCTTCTGTAGTCTCTGGGCGTCTCTCTTGCTAGCTGATATTGGAGCTTCTACCGCCTCAACACCATACTCAAAAATACGATCATCTTACAACATGACTGACTGCGCGGCGCTTTCACGAGCTTTGCCTGGGAAGGTACACTTTCCGGGAAGCCCCTCCTACACGGTATCCAAGACCTCCTACTTTGCTGCTTTCGAGAACGAACTCTCCCCGTCCTGCTTTGTCCAGCCGAGTAATGCAGCTGAAGTAGCAGAGGTGGTGAGAGCAGTCAAGCGCGCGTGCCCCAACAGTAATCAAGCTCGGCTTGCTGTTCGCAGTGGAGGGCACACTGCTTGGGCGGGATCTGCAAACATCAACAACAGGGTCACAATTGATTTATCAAACTTGACTTCCATCAACTTGAACCCCTCGGGGAAAATTGCATCTATTGGGGTCGGTAACAAGTGGGGTGATGTCTACGAGACACTCCAAGCCAAAGGTCTTGCGGTTTCTGGAGGTCGGGTATCAAAGGTTGGGGTTGGCGGTCTGACCTTGGGCGGTATGTTACATGATCACTCGAAGACTTAGTATACTCATTGACTGTGTCTTAGGTGGTCTAACCTATTTCACAGCAGCATCTGGGATGGTGTGCGATAATGTGGTCGCGTATGAGGTTGTACTAGCAAGTGGCGAAGTCATCGAAGTTACTAGTGCTTCTCACCATGACCTTTTCATAGCTTTGAAAGGTGGTGGGAGTAACTTTGGCATCGTTACGAGGGTTGACCTGCCTACGTTTGAGCAAGGAGGAATGTGGGGTGGCGCAATTTTCTACCCCAACGGCAGCTATCCTTCGCTTATCAACGCCTTCGTCGAGTTTTCTAAAAGCACAACTCCAGATGAAAAGGCTACAATTATTGTTGCAGCTACTTATGTTTCTGCTGGTGGTCCAATTTCAGGAGAAATCGGTGTATCCAACCTCTACTACAGCACACCAACTTCCAATCCACCATCTCTACAGCCATTCTCAGCAATTCAGCCGCAACTAATGAGCACATTACGCAATGACTCGCTTCTAGGGTTTTCTGAGGAGCAATCTGCGTTCAACCCTAATGGGGCTCGCCAATGGTTTTTTACAACAAGCTTTAAAGTTGAAAAACAATTTATGCTCGACATTCATGGGTTCTTTTCTGAGACTCTTGAGAGCTTGAAAACTCAGCCTGGCTTTGTGATCAGCATGGTGTTCCATCCTATTACGCCGCAAATCATACAGAGTTCATTGGGCAAAGGAGGAAACAGCTTGGGCATAAGCGTTTCGGATGGACCGTTTGTGGTATGCCTGGTCAATACTGTGCACAGTAATCCACAGTCTGATGATCTTGTTTCTGCTGGTGCTCTGAAACTCATTAACCAGATTGAAGATCTTTCAGCGAAGAGAAGCCTAGTGTCTAGGTACAGATTCTACAACTATGGTTACAAGAGCCAGCGGATCATCGAGGGCTACGGTCCGGAGAACGTTGCGAAGATGAAGGATGTAAGCAAACGTTATGATCCTAGCGGATTCTTTCAGACCATTGTCACTGGTGGATTTAAGGTTAGCTCGGTGAAATTGTAGGGCCTGCGAGTCTAATGTAGATCTAAGTAAGCTTAAGACAGTACATCACCATAATCTTTGCTTTCCAACTTACTATTGAAGAAGTTCATTTGGATGAAAGCTTTGTGACCATTCAGTACCTGGGTAATTTTCCTTGGAGGCTTACCGCTTACCCCTTCCGCAAGGAGCCGATCTTATCATTTTTGCACAATCTGTCCAGAAGGATTGCGAAGTCCGCATCGATTGACAGGTCTGGCAGCTCGTAAGTTGTGCCAAGCAGTTGGTCGTGCCGTAGGGGTGCCTCGGGGGTTGATCATATCGGTAGCTTCCAAGCTGCAGCCCCCCGCAAAAAGCCAACCACCTGCATGTATGCATAGGCAGGGGTTGAGCATATCAGTACGACTACCCTAGTCCTGTAATTACTTGCATTGTAGGGCTTAAACAACCAACGTAGCAGAATAATATTCCCAATCTCTCACTCCCTCCATCCCATCCTTCCCTTTCCCCTTCATCTCTCGCTTAACCCCTGAACCACCACCACCACCACAAACACCAACATAGACAAAGAAATCTCATTTCAGTAGCCACGATACTTCTGGCGACCTCAAAAATTTAAAAGCCGTCAGCGTGCCTTTGCCTTTATCAGCATCTGCGGCTCAAACATGGCACAAGATCCCGAGTCACCGCCACCGAGTCTCGGAATTTTCGATTCTGGGCTATATTCGTCGCTCTCTGCCTCCTAGCCTTCATCCCTGCCCTCGATGTCGCTATAATCACCACCGCCCTCCCAAAAATCACCGCCGACATCGGCGGCGCGTCACAATATGTCTGGATCGTGAACTCGTTTGTCATTGCCTCGTCGGTCCTCCAGCCTCTTACGGGACAGCTAGCCAACATTCTAGGGCGCCGAACCCCTCCCATTGCCTCAACGCTCTTGTTTACGCTAGGCACCGGAATCGCGGGCGGCGCGAAGAATCCGGAAATACTGATTTCAGGACGTTGTGTTCAAGGAATCGGCGCGGGTAGAATTTATATACTGCTTAATATTGTTTGTTGTGATTTAGTGCCCCTGCGCGAGCGGGGAAAGTACTTCGGCTTAATGTTCTCCTAGTCTGGACTGGCAGCTGCCCTAGGACCTGTTTTAAGTAGAGTTTTGGCGGACGCAAATGTAAGTTAGAGCATTCCATTTTTTGGTTGTCTCTTTAGTTCGTTATCTATGGTAGCAGTACTAATTGTGTGGTTGATTTATATAGTGGAGTTAGATATTCTATCTCAACATCCCCTTCTGCGGCGTCGCACTCGGTGTAATTATATGCTTCATGCGCGTTAAAGCAGGAGTCACTTCGAATCCCGAAACCAAGTTGCAGAAAATCAAGAAAATTGACTACATAGGGAACTTAATCTTTAAACCGAGTATTATAGCTCTTATATACGGCTTGGTCACCAGTGGTGTTCAGGAACCATGGTCTTCCTAGCGAGTCATTCTACCTCTCGTCTTAGGAATTGCCGGTTGGATGGCATTTCATATCCAACAGCATTTCACGAGCACTCTAAGTATCCCCTCACAGCTGTTCACCAATCGCACATCCGCAACTACATTTGTACTAACATTCCTTTCTTCCGTCCTAGTTCAAATGATGTCGTACTTCCTGTCTATGTATTTTCAAGCCATCAAAGGAACTACTGCTCTGCGATCCGGCATCTATTTCCTCCCTTTCGCCATCGGAACCCTAGTATTTGCCGTAATAGCAGGCACGCTTCTCGGCAAATTGGGCGCCTATAGACCTCTACATGCTTCCGCCTTTGCGTTATCTGTCATCGGCTTCGGTCTGTTCACCACGTTACATAGCAGTACCTCCAAGAGCGCCTAGGTAGTCTTCGAGCTAATAGCGAGCGCGGGCTCCGGGCTGATACTCTCGGTCCTACTCCCAGCTATTATGGCCGGACTACTAGAATCCTATGTCGTATCCTCATCGGCCGCCTATAGCTTCATACGCACAT
This sequence comes from Hymenoscyphus occultus, assembly GCA_900536445.1. Taxonomy (NCBI): domain Eukaryota; kingdom Fungi; phylum Ascomycota; class Leotiomycetes; order Helotiales; family Helotiaceae; genus Hymenoscyphus; species Hymenoscyphus occultus. The sequence goes on along the minus strand of UNPT01000595.1, from coordinate 18,442 downwards.
TTGGCTATGTCTAGGGCGTAACAGTACCCTCGATCGTATTTAATAGGGTCTTTGACAAGAACCTCCATGTCATATCATCTACATCCTTGCGAGATCAACTTAGTGGTGGAAAAGCCTATTCATTCGCAAGTCAGGCCCACCATGTAAGACAGACTGTGCCCGACGACGTCTTGAGCGAAGTAGTTGATGTGTATTCGAAAATTCTCAAGACTATTTGGTGGGTCGGACTCGGATTAAGCATCGTTGGATTCATAGCTGTGGGTGGAGAAAGGGGGCTAGAGACAGAACACGGCATTGACGACAAGAAAATCGAAAATCATGATGAAAAGCCAAGTAGGACGACAGCTAGTAACGACGATCTGATATTAGTGAAGGGTCCTGTTTCCGGATGATGGAAAATTGAGAGACGGAAATATATTATGAATAAGAATGAGAGTGATGACCGCTCAATTTTGGTAGGCTGTATTGTGTAGGACTTTAGATATGATTGTATTTACGCTTAGTGGTGACAAGTAAAATCTGGGAGCGGTTATAAGTTAAAATGCTTTTTATCGTTTGTTGAAGCTCTCTGATGTCGGTAGAGTTTGTTAGATCGCACAAGCAGAGAATGGGAGCGCGTAGAACTAGGTGCCGGCGATGCGACAAATTCTATGGCCAATTTAGATGAACTTGTGCGTGTGGGATTCGCGGTGGTTTGCGACGAGAATGGTTTCGTGGTCCCTTCTCTCTAAGCGCTCGATCTTGACCCTCCCACTTCTTCCGTAGGATATTATGAAGTATACGAGAGATAGTCTAGCTGCTAAGAATGCGACACCGATAATTCATTTCGTAGAAGACTGCTAGACAAGCAATGACAATGACTTTCGGTCAATTCAAACCAGGTCCCATTTAAAGCGGGTAATACAAGTTAATGTGTTGAAATTTCGACTGTGAAAGTGGTGTGATAATAGAGAGGAGGGGAGGAATCGTCCTCTCCAACGCTCCAAGTTGAAACCAGGTACCACAACTACAACGACGAGATATCCCATGAATCACAGGAGGCAAGTACACAGAATCGGGGACGAATAAGCCATTGTCTATATTAATTCAATCTGGCGCGGTCCAAAAACTACCCAGTACATCTCAATTTCTATAATTCATAAACTCTTTTCCCCCCATATTTTCAAAACTTTATTCCAGGCCATGTTAAGATTATTTACCTTTTTTATAGCTACCTCGCACGTTATTAGTCTAGCTATAATACCCTTATATCGTGGCACTAAGGCCTACGGCGCGGTGCTCTTCTAGTATGATCCGGCCCCGGCCACTACCAACAAAGCCGAGAAAGCATGGAGATTGTTCCTGGAACTAAGTACGCCTATCATTCAGAAGTGGACCCCAGCTACATAAGCCTTAGACACTTAGAGTAGGTAGTGAGGTCACAGGTCCGTGGTGGTCTTGGAGAATTCAATTCCGGTTATTGTTTCTTTGTTCCTGAGATTTTTATTGACCAAATTCCATCGGCGATTGACATAGTGTATGAAGACCAGAACTAAGTTTCATTGGTCGGCCTTAGGCTCTAGTCAAAAGATCACCAAAGTCCCGATTACTTAATTGCTTACCTCTTTTATCACTTTGACTAGGTACCTTGCTCGATGAGATGTTGAGATTTAAACGAATATTTGGAAATGTGCAAATGCACAGCTCAATTTTGGATCAGTTGTGGCAGCCCAACTTTCCCAATTCGTGAATAGAATATTGCTGTGCCATGGATTAGGGTTATGGTTGTTGATTGGCTTGAGATATAGATCTCGCTACCCACAGGTGGGGAATCAGGGGCCGTTCGTGGCATCCACGTGGCATCCCGCCTCCGCCTCCGCCCCCGCCCCCCAGATATCCTGACAGTCACTACCGAGTACAGTAGTGCCTTTCTCCGTGGGCGCCAGCGACAACGACATACCGCTCGTGCTCCGGGCAAAGATGTTGTTCTTCGGTATCGCGACCTCCCACAGCCACGATGGTAATGGTAACGGCAACCTCAACATTATCCACATTGGAGAGTCTTCCTCTGCTTGCACTGGAGCGCATCTGTCAATATCTCGATCACGATGCCTGGGACAGGCAGAATCTATAGAGTTTTACGCTTGCCAGTCGAACCTGTTGTTCGGGGGCCGCAGCTCGACGCTTCTGTCAAATCACTCTCAGGCTTGTTCCAGGGGAGCTGGAACGATGCTTAAAGCCGTGGATGGATATGCTTAATCATGATGGTCGCTACCGCCATGTCCGCCGGCTCAAGGTCTTGCGGTTCACTTCAAACCCTAACCCTAAACCTGACCAATACGACAGTGGCTAGAATGTACGACATTATTTCGACATGCACGATTTCTGCCGCCCTCCGAAAGGGGCCTGGAGCAATGTTGGGGCTGGAAAAAAGAGCCCACGGAGGATCCGGATTTTTGGTTGCCCATGAGTCGTTTTATAAACGACATGCCAGCCCTTCAAGATCTGGTTTGGGCATTTGGATCTCATATGCCCAGGCCCGTCCTCTCTGCCGTGACCATAACAGGCTGTCGACTTCACATGCATCACTTTAGCCTCAAAAGCCTCATCCAATTCGGAAACAATCCACAACCTATTGACCCCGATGAATATGCTCTTGCGACGTCTTCATCTCTTTTCGGTATTGTGGCTCGGGTGGCTGACACCAGGGGTTATGAAGGCGAGCTGAATTACAACGAGGAAGCCTTGATGCAGATGGTAGCGGGAATGGCACCTAACCTTGCATATTTATATATGACTACGATCCAAGAAGGCCAAGCATACATGCCAGATGAGATTCGCCGTCTCGGTCGGCCTGAATGGTCGGGCTTTTTCTGTGATGGAGTTGCAGAAGCAAATCAATATGTGCGCGGCAGCCTTCAAAGCCTAGTCTGTGCTGTTTATGTCCCCGGTGGCATTGCTAAATGGACCCAGTTCACAGACTTTACCAAACTTCGCTGCCTCGTTATACCATACACCCCGGAGGAGGGTGTTGCTTTGACTAAAATAGCTACTCGTGGCGATTTCCAATCTTTGGAAACCCTAAAGCTATCGCCACTCGAAGATGAAACTCCCAACGTACAAAAGGTTCTACAACAATTACTCAAGAGCGTAAATCCTCTTCGGCGCTTACTCCTGGATGGCTACTTCTCCACAGAGACCCTCAACATTGTCTTGCGTCGCCACGGTGCAACACTACGTACACTCTCAATGCACCCTTATTTAGACGCACGGATAGACCACGACCCACCAACGCTCCTAGTAGCCTTCTCCAAAGCCATTGTTGAACAGCTTGTGGCCAAATGTCCAAATCTGGAACAAATAAAGATACTAATCGCCAGGACAGAAGGGGATAATAAAGAGGCTGGTGTCTATCGCGCATTAAGCAGGTTGCCGCGGCTAAAGGACGCCGTCCTAATGCTAGGTTTCTGGATAGGGCCTGATGAAGAGTACTGGGACGAAGAAAAATACGGGCTATATCCACCTGGCTCGGATGAAGTCTATGAGGCCGAACACATTCCTCCCAACGAGCTACGTATAGCATTCAGAAATTGCTCTATAGATTCCATCCTAGCGCTCTCCATTTTCAACATGATAGCAACTAGCAATAACTTGAGATCCTTGAAAATCTACACGTCCCGGAAGACAACACATTATTCACCCAATAATCAGCAGTTTGCAGCGCTATTAAGATGGTTCAATCGGCCCTGGGTGTGCAAGCGGGACGATGCCTCCACAGTCACGGTGAAGGAGCTGGATGAAAAAACAACTATATCATGTGGTGAAGATTAGGAACGCGCAAGTAAAAATTACTAAAGCAAGGGGTATAGAGATCTAAACTAAGACGTCTTTGTAGACGTGTTTAAAAGCGTATGGCCACCAAAAACAACAGAATGGTGGAATGATTGGGAAAGTCTTCCGCTCTCGTAACATGTTTGCTCACCAATTTATTCCCTAGTTAGGAATGTGGCCAATATTCTTCTCGGCCCCCACATGGGCCCCAATATTTGATGCAGTCAGACCGTCATTGTTAGTAATGTTTATATCGATGATTTTGGACTTGAGCACCAATATGATCGTTTCGTTCTCCTCTGTATGCATCGAATATTGTAGTGGCGTCCTGCCTTGGCTGTCCTAGGCATTTACATCGCTGGTGATTCGAGGATGTAACTGAAGTTTTCTGTTTGGCTTGTGACGGCCGCAATGTGCAATGGTCTCTGTGTAAGAGCATTTGCTTTATTTGCAATGCCGGGACAAATGCGCCTGGTTCCTCGCGATGATCAGGTATCAGCTGCTTGCCATGATTCCCAGTTAAGTACGGTGAAGAGCTCTGTGAATGGCGGAGATCGGGGCTGAGGCGGGGGGCTGAGGGGAAATGGCCACGTGAACGGTACACTCTTCTAGCTATAGATATCGTATAAGCATAGCGAGAACACCGCAACTCAGCTTATATCCTTAGATTCTTTGTGTCCAATGTTCCATTATATAATTCTATAATTCCACTATAGAATATAGTATATTCTAGAATATTCCACACAAGAGGTCTAGAATGGAGAGGAATTCTAAATGCCGAACGCTAAGTAATTTAGGTAAAAACGAATATAGTTTAGAAGTTTTTTCTTTCTAATATTCTTACTTAGAAGTATATTAAATACTCGATATCTAATATTAGTTCAAACCCATTTCGGAGTATAAATACTTGATAGGTACTTACTCTCCAAGGTTAATACTTAAATAGGAAACTATAAAAACTAGGGTTTAGATATATATATTAAGTATCGAAGAGAAAATAAAGGAAAGGGTAAACGAAAGTAATGAAAAGTAATCCTTACTTAGCCGAAGTTTAATAAAAGAGGGTAGATAGCTAAGAGTACTCAAAGTAACGTAGGTTGTATGTGAAAAAGTTTAAATTTTCAGAACGCGGGTCTCTAACTCGCTAAATTTACTAAAAAGCGGGAACGATTTAATAACTTGTAGAGTACGACTCCGGAAAGTTACTCTTTAACTTTGAAGTAGTGTTCTCTTCGGAGTCCAAAAACTGCGAAAAGTCTAATTAGAGTATAGGTGTTAAATTTGAACGAGAGAAGAACATTTGCTAGATAAGAAAAAAATACTTTAATACTATAGAAGCAAAGGTTCAAAAGACATAAGCGTTACTATCCCGACATAGACAAGGAGGTACCGGCAATTCAAGCTCGATTAAGCTATATTGGGCCGAGGTAAAAGTTGGTACCTTGGACCCCCGGTACATACCGTAGTTAGTTATATTTTAAATATAACGCTAACTACTCTCTCCAGAATCAGAACAAATCATGGCACTTTCTCTACCTTATAAAGTCTCGCTTAGTATATAATTAAACCCCTACAAAGTAAGAACGCCATAGCAATAGTATATCGAGCTACTAAGAATTAATGGGCATATTATTTTGTATTTTCTTAAAAGAGTTAAGTATATGAGACTCACTTCCCCCAAAGTCTAATAAACGTAGAGTTCTGGTAGAGTTGCTACTAGAGACAATCTAATAGAAGCCTATTACTAATTACCTTTATACGGCCTAGGACAAAGTATGTTCGAGTAATGGGAATAGTTAGGACTTAGTTCGAGCTAGGCGTTGTTATATGTATTATTTGTAATAAAAGCCCATATCGCATTTTTCCTTTTTTTTAATGTTCTAGTTCTAATCCTTCGCGAAGTTTTATTCGTAGCCCTTAGCTATAATATGGAGAGGCCATGAATTTAACAGCGGGAAGTTCCAAGTATGAGAACTAATGAGTAGGAAGTATTATGTCTGCATTTGGCTTCCATAGCAGAGATACGATTAAAGGTTTTGAGAAGAAAGTTTGTTAGAAAACAAGAAGGGAAACAAGAATCTTCTTAGACGTATACAAGATTAGCCCGTTACCGCGATTCATTTACTTTGTCCTAGATATAAGAACTCTAGGTTTTCTACCAAGGGTACCTAGGTAGGTAAGTTTAGCAGGGTACAGAATCACGCCCCCATAAAGGTTGTAATTACTCCGCCAGAAATGAAGTATAAAACAGGATACCCTCCCGCAGAAAAAAGAGTATCTTTCAAATCAGCCACTTCTGCCATTATTCACAAACTAAAGGAACCTTTATCGGCCTCAAAACTCACTTCACTTGTTATCAAAATAGTAAAATGAAGTTCACTATCTCTATCACTCTTCTCACCATTCTCGCGACTACTGCCTTAGCTACCGTTGTTGATAACAACAGTGGTCTTCTTAAGAGACAAGCGTGCGGCCAAAAAGGAGGTAAGTTAAGCCATTGTTCACTTCTAGATCTTGACCGACTAACATGTTCACACAGCATACTGTGCTGGCGGTGGCAACACATTTCCTCCATGCTGCAACTCATGTGGACCGCCTAGCAGCGTAGGCCCAGGTTATAATGAGTGTACTTAGGAGGCGGGAATGATGGATTCGAGATGTGGAAGCGAGAGAGTGGTGTACTTGGAAACCACTAGTACACGGCCAGGCAATTCATGTTTTCTGTACTCAGGATGCTCTCTGCATCTGTATGTATTGCCTACTACGCTAGAGAGGAGTCCAGAGGTGGAAATTAGAGGGTATTTGTATTTGGATACTACTAGTTTACGGTCAGGCAATTTATTACATTCTCTACATTTATACCCCGTGTAACGGTTATGTTGAAGTTTCCTTGGAATGAATGCGTATTTTACTACAGGTTTGTAATTGATTAATTATAATAAATTTGATTTATAGAATAGAATGTTCTAGGGTAATACCTAGCGTTCGGCACCTAGAATACGATTCTAAGGATTTCACGAGTCTAACCTTAAGTATAATATTCCAGGCGCTTTTCGGCTCTAAATGAGGTGTTCTAAAGCATAAGACTCTAGTAATTAGAACTCTAGCGGGATATTCATTATCCTTTTTAACTAATAAGAGAGCTTGGTTCAAGGTAACATGAGATAATAATTAATTTGTAAATAGTGAATAGATCACATGATATGTTCTAAGCTAGAGTTCTAGATTCTATGGTGGAATTATAGTACTATAATAAGATATTCCTATCTCGGAACAAGAGGTCTCCTTTAATACTCTCCGGAAGCTCTTACGTGAGTGGGAATATAACTTCATTAAATAATTAAGTAGTAGGATTTATACCTTAGAGGGGAAAGCGGAGTTTTTTAGATAGTTATAGAATAATTTATAAAAGTAAAACTATTATAAAGCTATTTCTAGATAATTTAAAATTATAAAACTATTTTAATTTATAACTATTTTTTATAAGAACTATTATAGATTTTAAACTAATACAAGTAATCTCCCTTAACTAAGGTAGATAAAGCGTTAGCGCTCGCTTAGTAGTACTAGACTGTTATATAAAGGCTTTTAGTAATAGCTCGAGGCTTTACCTACCTTATAAACCTACGTAACCTAGCCGCTTCTACCGGTCTACCTATCTATAGCCTTTATATTCTTAGAAGCTAGCCCCTAAACCCTCGTAGCTCGCTACGCTCGAGGAGTAGCTTATATATTAAGTTATTAGTAAATAGCTCCTAGGAATTAGTTAGTTTACAATATTAGGGTTAAAAGCCGTCGCAAAATCGCGATATTATTATAGGAGTTTTGTTAGGGTATAATTACGTATGCCAAGACCTAGTTAGTGCCTCGTATTCTTTAGGTATATACCCTACTAAAATCCTCGGTTATACTCGTACGTACCTATATACGTTTATACTCTACTACTTATAGATATTGTAAAAGTATTACGAGAACCCTAGAATATAATAGTAGTCCTTAGATTATTTATATTTAGCTTATATACCTTATATATATAATTCTAGGTCGATATAAGCGCGAGAGTAATATATATAAGTAGTAGTTATAGTTTTAGTATTCCTAGCCCGTACGCTTAGTACCTTAGCGCTTCCTCTACTAGCCTACCTAGTTATAATTATATAACGTACCTGGTATCTACCTACGCTTTTCTAGCTATAAGTACGATAGGAATATAGGGAAAACACTGAAATATAATCGAACTTTTTATACTATTTATATTTAAAGGATATACGTTTTATATATAATTCTAGCTAGATATAAACGTAAGAGTAGTATAGATAGTTTTCCTATATAGATACGTAGGTACCTAAGTACCTTATATATAAAAGGTACTAAACTTCTACGGTTATAGTTCTATATTACTTCTAATCTACCTTATTCTAGCTATAAATATTATAAAAATATAGGGAAAATACTAGAATATAGCTAAGGTTCTTAGATTATTTATACTTAATTTATATACGTTTTAGACGCGATTATAGCTCGATATAAGCGTAAGATTATTTAGTCGAAGTTACTACTTTACTTTATACTTTATATTTTACTAGATAAAGCCTTTAAATTAGTTTATAATATAGTCGAAGTCCGAGTACTTAGCGCTTATTTTTATTCTACTTATATTCCCTTTCTGTGACGGAGCAGAACGACGTGTAATAGTAGAACTGATCCATTCTTAGAATACTAAGGTGAAGAGCTAAGACAGCTCTGAACGATGCTAATATACAGGATTCTGCCAGGCGGTGAGAGCTCACGTGGCAGGTCTGGAACCAGAACTGTTACACTTTCCTAGAAGACTTATCTTACGATTTAGAAGGGGTTTAAACCCTACCTTAGAGGGGAAAGCGGAGTTTTTTAGACTATCTTATAACTCGTATATAAGGGTCTTAAATAGAATATAGTCCTAGGAAAAAACCCGCTAGATAATAGAAGAAAGGCGGTCTTTTTATATAGAGACGATTCCGGGATACTCTTAGAATACTCCGGGATATAATAGAAAAGTACCTATATAAAGCTATATATAAAACGTAAAGCTATAATATACGAGCTATATTACGTACTCGGTACTACTCCTATACGCTTAACCCTAACGCTATAAAAATGTAAGTATTAAATTTAGACGATTTATTTAAATTTAACGAGTATATATTGTAAGTAGTATAATAAGCGATATAGTTAATAGTAGAGTTAATAGAATAAATAATACGCGCGAGATATATACTTATAAATACCTAAGCGTAGGCCGGAAGTGTAACAGACGTGCTTCTAGACAGTCGGAACAAACAACACTCTATTCTTAGGATAATAGAGGAGGAGAGAAGGAGAGCTCGTGTCAGGGTGGGATATTGATTAGATTGTCCGCAAGGAGAGAAGGAGAGAACTCCTCGCGGTGGAACTAACTAAATAGCTACGGCCGAATACCCCTATTCACTTAAGCGAATCCACTCACTATAAAACTCGAAATCGAACCTTCACATCTCGACAGAGCTGGGAACTAAATACAGGTCGTGCGCGCTAGTACTAGCGCGCCTCGCCGAGCGATCATGTGACATCCAACCCTCGTAACTATAACCGTTATAGGAAGTACCTTACTACGTACCCGAAGATATACCCTTATCTTTTTTCTCGAACTAGATTTTTTGTTCTAAACGATCTAGTTACTTCTACTTTAGACTAAAGCGCTAATTTCCTTTCGAGGACATGTTCTCTCGAGTCTCCCCCCCCTCTCCTACCCCCCTGATTAGGGGGGGCAAGGAGGCGGGCAGACGCCCTTTCCCCCCCCTCCCGAATATCTAGGCCCAATTTGTCTCTAGTTCTTCTAAAGTACTAGAGAGGAATAAGATCGGTTAATTATTCTTCGGCGGGACTACAGAAGTAGTCAATAACTACCTAAGTCTAATAGTTGATCAAGCTCTAACGGATATCCTTCCGTCCCTAATAGAACTCTATAACTAGATCGCCTCCCTTTGCCTCTCCTTCTACTACTCGTATACCTCTGGATCGCTCCCCCCCTCGAAACCCTCTACTTAATAGCCTACCCCCCTTCGTATCCTAGCTAGGGACAACACCTCTACGCCTCTTTCCCCCCCTCCTTCTCCCTCGAAAAAATCTGCCTACGCACGGACCGCTAACGTCTTGGCGGCCTCTAAGGCAGCCTCGTTATACGCTACTATACTAGGTAGCAAATAAAACACTGCCTCGCTTAAGCCCCTCCTAGCTCCTGTTGCCCCTAAGGGTCCTTAGAAAAAGGAGGATCTTCGTATCTTTGTCCGCCTCGCCCCTAACGTTCCCGAGCGCAAACTATCTAGCTTCGCTGTCCTCTTAGCTCTTCGGAATCCTAGAATTGGTTACAAAGACCTTGTTCAAGGTGTTCTTCCTATACTCTCTAGATTCGCTATTACTACTATAAGTAAGAGCGCGCTTTAGACACTCCTTTCTACAAAGAGAGCTAATATTTAAACCCTCTTCTATGTAGCCTATATAGAGCAATCTACGAACTAGGCCCCCTTTCGCGCCCTTTTTATCCTACGTAATATTAAATCGGTCGACTTAGACGAGAGCGGGGGTATCGTTACTATACTCCGCCTAATAAACCAGGCAGATATTATCCTTGTTCTTAAGGAAACTCTTAAAGTTATAGCTATAAAAGCTATTATAACCGAGACATCTCGCTTAGACAAGAACCCCTTTACCTCTTAGAACATATTTTTCAAGGACTCTAACGCCGACACTATAAAGAGTATTAGCGAAGTCCACCTTTTCGGCACTTGTGTTTATTTACGGCCTATCCCTAAGAAGGTTAAGGTTATATAATATACTAGGTGCTAAGACTAGTATAATGTTCGCGTCTGTAGCAAAACAGAGCGCTACCGAGTCTACGGAAGCATAAACTATACCGAAGTAAACCACCCTAGGTGTATTAAGTATACTTAGTGTAAGGTTAAGTGCCTAAACTACTAGGGTCCCCACCCTGCTAATAACCCTAGCTACTAACTTCGCCCTATCTCCTTAAGACACCCCTCTTCTGAGAACAGGAGGACTATTCTCTAGGCTAGTAACAAGATACGTATCCGGCGTAAAGAAGACTCACCCTATTAACTCTCTAACACGGACATAGGCGGTCTGCCTAGCCCTACCATAGCCCTGAGACTCCCGCCCACTACGCCTGTACAAGGCTCCTTAAGAGGCCCCTATTATCCTACCTACACTAGTCCGCTTTTCTCTATCTAATCATGAGTAGACATCTAGGACCGAACAAGAGCCGTAGCCTAAAGATCCTCTAGATAAACGTCCACGGAGGGGCTAAATTACAAGAATAGGTCCTCTAAGCTGCTTTCCTAGGTAGAGTCGACATCGTTCTAGTTCAAGAACCCTATATCTGTCGGGTCCTTGTACGCTAGATTACTAGGAGATACCCGAGCTACGACTGTCTCGCTCTAATCTGGGACTAGAATCTCGGTCGCCCCCGGGCCCTGACTTTTGTTCGTAAAGGTAGTAGGCTCCGGGTTAACTAGCTCCCTCCGTCGTCCTCCCCCTCTCGCGATATAGTCTACTTAGAACTCCTGTCTATAGACGGTCCCCCGCTTAATATTCTTAACGTCTATAACGCCCCGCTGGGCTACGACGGCGCAGGGGAAGCCCTAGTACTAGTTTTCCGTTCTCGGAGTATTAGAACTAGGAACTTCCTAATTATAGGAGACCTTAACCTTAAGAGTAAGATATAGTAACTAGACTATACTAAGAAGGAGAGCCCGCAGGTCCCCCTACTCACCGCCTAGCTCGAGGAGAAGGGACTATAACTCCTTACCCCTCCCGGGACTTAAATATATAACAGAGGGAATACTCTTAATCTAGTATTCTGCTCTAGTACCCTACTATAAAAAGGGACCTATACAAACGTAGACCTTATATTCGAGTACAAGTCTAATCACTCTCCTCTTCTAACTAGGCTTCCCTAGAAAGGGGGCTTAGCCGAGAAAGAACCTCCGCTTCGCCTTAGTACCCTTGACCTAGCGGCTTTCCTCGCTGTACTAGAGACCTCCCTAGACTCTGAATAGCTATACGAGCTCTCGGACGCCCCGCTAAATAAGGACCTCGACGGCCTTGCTATATTTATTACTAAAGCCCTCCAAGGGGCGTACTATAGTAGCGCTAAGCGAGGCCTCGGTCGTGGGTTTGGGCACCCCTGGTAGAGCTTAGAATATCGCTCTCTTATAGCACAGATCCGTGAGGCCTGCCGTGTTAGTAGAGATTAGACGGTAGCGCTTCTCCGTAAGGAACTTCGTAAGGAGATACGTAGAGCGAAAAGAAGTTACTTTAGAGACCTAATCGATAAAGCAACCGAGGCTAAGGACGTCTTTAAAATCTGTAAGTAGTACTAGAGCATAGGGACGTACAAGTCCCCCCCTCTAAAGGACTCGGCTAGCCTCCTTAGCTATACAACAGAGGAGAAACAAAGGATACTTGTCTAGGAACTACTTACAAACAAGGCCGAGGTCGGCGATATTCCCTCGTCTACCCCGACTATCCCGGCATACGCCCTTCCTTAGGCCCCCCTTACTCTACGAGAGGTTAAGGACTCGATACTCGGGAAGGCCTCGACCGCCCTAGGGGAAGACGAACTAGTAACAGGAATCTTTAAGATTGCCTAGCCTAGAGTTTACCCCCTAATCTTCTCTCTCTTTAGTAGGTGTATAAACATTAGATACTACCCCGAGTACTTTCGTTCCGCGATTATCGCTATTATCCCGAAACCTAATAAGAAGGACAAGTCGTCGCTAAGGGCCTACTGACCTATCTCCCTTCTCTCTGTCCTTGGAAAAGGGCTTAAGAGGCTCCTCGCTAAGCGAGTCTCCTAGATTAGGATCAAAGAAAGAGTACTAGGCCCTAACTAGTTTAGCGCCCTCCCTCTCCGTGCCGCTGTAGACCTTACTACCTACCTAACGTACGACATCGAAGAAGCGCTTAGTAGGAAAGAGGTGGCCTCCCTTCTTACCTTAGATATTAAGGGGGCATTCGACGCTGTTCTCCCAGGCCGTCTTATTAAGAGGCTTAGGGAGCAGGGTTAGCCTAATAAACTAGTCTCCTGGGTCACCTCCTTTCTCTCTAATAGATCTGTCCGAATTAAACTCGATAGCGAGATAGGGGCTAGTACAGGGCTAAAGTGTGGTCTCCCGTAGGGGTCTCCGATCTCTCCGATCCTCTTTATACTCTATATACAGCCTCTCTTCTCCTCTAGCCTTAGGGCCCTTCTAGCCCTTAGACGTTTTGGCTACGCCGATAACGTTACTCTCCTAGTAGTAGGCTTAAGTAAAACCGAGAATATTAAGGCGCTCTCTATATAAGTAGCTTGTCTTCTATAATAGGAGACGGACGAAGGTATTACCTTTAATAGCGATAAATCTAAGCTTATCTACTTCTCTCGTAAGAGGAAACAAAAGGGACGAGGGATCCGACAACCCCCGCCTATTATAGTCGGTGCTAAGGAAATCTACCCTACAAAGGAGCTTCGCTAGCTCGGGATATTCTTCGACCCTAGGCTCTCCTTCTTTAGCTATGTTAAGCGAATAATAGGTAAAGCTACTCTAGTTACTCAGGCGCTAAAGAGTATAATAAACATAGTACGCGGGTCTCCTCCGTATCTCCTTAAGCAGGCTATTACTATATATATCCTATCTATTGCTTACTTCGGATACGAGACCTAGTTCCTAGGGAGAACCTATATAAGAGGCTCGAACTCCTAGTAAGTTAATAACCGGATTAACAAGTATCTCGAACTCCTTCAGTTACTAGTACATAAGTACGCTAGGGTTGTTCTACCTATGTATAAGACTACCCCCTCCTCGGTCCTTCTCCTAGAGTTAGGACTGCTCTCCCCGGAAATCGCTCTTCTAGGGCGAAGCGAGGCTCTAGCGGCTAGAATTCGCCGCCTTGACTAGGACTATCCCCTCCGGCGCTGCGTAGACTCGCCCTGCCCTAGTGCTAGGCTCTTCTATAGGAATAGGAGAGTTCTCCCTCCCTCTGAAATAATAGACCCGATACAGGACCTACCCTAGACCCGTGGCTTCGACCGCGAGGAACGCCTAATCGCTGTTAGCGGTCTAGTCCCTAGAGGGGACAAAGACCTCTATAAGGAACGCTTTCTAGAGTTCCTCGGCACTATTCCCCTCTCTAATATAGTCGTATACACGGACGGCTCTAGACTCGACGACGATAATACTAGTAGTAGGGTCTGCCTTACGCGAGGCGGCTCTGTACTAAATACAAAGTCGTACCCTTTTAGCCCGACCCTAGAGATTTACGACGCCGAGGCTAGGGCTGCCCTACTCGGTATTGAACTCGCTATTAAATCCCCCGCCTAGGCGACGTCCCGTCGGTGCTAGATCTGTCTTAATAACCTAGAAGCTTCTCTTTAGCTTACCTTTCGCTCGGTTAGAACCTCGCAGGAGGTCTTTAATAGAGTCTACGACCTTATACAACAGTACCCCGGCAAGATCTCGATCCGCTAGTGCCCGAGTCATATTAGGATACACGGGAACGAGGTTGCCGACAGGGCTACTAGCGTCGCCGCCCGCTCCGCTCTAGAAAACCCCCCTCTACTCTATACAGCCTCGCTTAATAGAGATGTTAAGGAGGGGTGCTCTAGGCTAGCCAATAATCTTTGGCGGACTACTCTTCCCCCGCTATATAGGCGCCTAGGGGTTATAAATTAGGTTCTAAAGCCCCGTTCCCTCAAACTCCCTCGCGAGGTACTCGGTCGATTTATAGCGGCCAGAACTGGTCACGGGGACTTTACCTTATACTATATACGGTTCTAATACTACGACACCCTCCGCGATATAAGTAATTACACTTACGGCAAGAATAAGATACAATTTCACCTCCTATTCTGCCGAATAGTTAAGCGAGAAACCCCGAGACTTATAGCGGAAGCTAAACGCGACCCCTCCCTTCTCTTTGGTCCCTTCTCGGAGAAGCTATATAGAGAGCTCTTCTATAAATCTAAGTTCTACTCAGAGATCTGCACTATACGGCCGGCCTCCGACTAGTTACCCTGTTCACTTTGGGGTTGGTCCAAAAGAGGGCCCTCCTTCTTCTCTGTCACCTGTAGAATAGTCTCTTATCTACACCCCCCGGCATCTGGGGCACCCCCCCAGCGTCTTTTGCTCTACTGAGGGCTATTCTAGAACCTAGCTACAAGTCGGCTAGTTGTATTCGCCAGACGTTAAATAGAAATAAATAAATAAATAAAAATACTACGTACCCGGCTTACGTAATTATATATATACCCTAGATTAGGATTTAGAACGGGTTTAGAACGATCCTAGAATAGTCTTAGAACGTAATATAGAACTATTTTACTTAGTAAACTATTTACTTATTAAACTATTTAATTATTAAATTATCTTATATCTAAGACTATTCTTAGACCGCCCTTCTCCTATTAGCCGACGTTTTTTTTCCTAGGACTAGATTCTATATAAGATACTCTAGTAAGAGTCTCTAGATAGTCTAAAAAACTCCGCTTTCCCCTCTAAGGTAGCTTAGAGATTACTTTATACTTTACTTTCTACGAATTAAGCCTTCTAATTAGCTAGCTAATATACGAGCTAGAATTAAGATTAGTTCTTATATATAGGTAAGGTAAGTGCCTAAAGTAGTTAGTTAAACCACCCCCCCTCCCCCCCTATAAGGGGTATATAGCTAAGGGTACTTATTCTTCGCTTTCTACTATATAGGCGAATTATAAGCACTTAAAGCTAGCTAGTAATACAAAAGAAAACTAATAATAAGCCTTATTTAATATAACGTGTACCGACTAACGATTAAATACAAAGGCCCGATATAGTATCCGAGCATATATATTATTATATGGGTATTTTAAGCCTTATCGAGTATACGCGTCTTTTCACTTACACATGGGCACTTCCACCGGTCGGAAAGAACTACAAATAAGACTTATGTAGACGCAATTGATTACTGTTTTATTTTAAAGTAGCATCTGTTTCAGATGCGAGTTATATACGTGGCGGAGTACGATTGCCGGTGCGATACGGACTAATTTTAATGTTCTCGCGCTGACGTAAGACGTGCCCACCCCCCCGCATATTGTGCTACAGTACAGTACTGTGCTGTACCGTGGGTACAGAAGTATCCCCATGTAACCATTTCCGCCTGCCATAAGATAGGATTCTAGATCCTTTTTCGGATTTCTAGAGGCACGAATTGTCTAACGCAACTCTACCGTAAGAAAGCAGATTAGGGGCATTCCGAGACTTTACTACGATGGAGTGGAACATTTCAAGTAGGGGGACATCTAGAAATTCCAGATGCCGAACATTGTCTCTACATTAGAGGCGATCATATACCGTGATGAATCGTCTCTATAGCATTTAGGTGGGAAAACAGTGGATAGCGCTCAAGAGTAGCAGAAGTTGGCAAGATTACCTTACAGGCTACTTATAGGTTAGCTTTCTATAGGCCCCTAGGTAGTAAAATCCAACTATAATCTTCGACGTATAAGATGGTAACCTAAGAAGGCCTTTACTAAAGATTTCTAGCTACTTAGAGTCTCTAGACAACCCTTGGTACTATCTACAATCGTCCTACCCAAATGCTATAGAGACGATTTATCACGGTACTTTATACTATAGCATTACTAAAAATAATCTACGTAACAAATGTTAACACTTAGTGGATTATTTACCCTGTATTATACTAGAAGGTCTTATGTAAACCTACTAATCAATACCTTAATTGTGCCTAGGAGGAAGTAAATTTTTTTCTCTGCCCATACTCGTTCTGGATTTAGAATGGATTGTCCGAGCCGTCCGCCGCCCTCTACGTGAACAGAGAAAACTCCGTGGTTTTTGTTCCTTCGAAAAAGTTATACTTATTTTTATACATTGTGTTTTATTAGCTTATAACGACATAAACAAGAAACGCTTAGTTACAGTTGTAATGTGAACAAATCAAGCCGGAGACAGTATACTATAATAGTATTTTCTAGGAATCTTTCTAACATCGATAGAGCGGTATAAGTTCGGGAGTTTTTCCGTCCCCTTGGAGACGCACTCTTATACTTCTATGTTTACTCCGTCGTTACGGAGGAACTACTTTTTTCCAAGATACTTGGTACCGTACTTTTAGTATTAATCGTTCGATCTAGGACCTCTTGGTTATGGGAAAGGAGATACCGGTGTGAGATCTGATCAAGAGACACTGAACAAGATCCGCTCAAGTCCCCGGGATTTTGCATATATAAGTAAGTAAATGGCTACTGAAAAACAAGCACTCTTCTACCATCACCAACCTTCAGTCCTCTATCTCCATTCACATTCAGAACTACCTGCCTAGTCCAGTTCCAATTGCAAACACCAAGCATCAAAATGAAGTTCACTATCGTTACTCTTGTTACTATTCTCGCAACCGCGTCGGCTACAGTTGTGGATAATGACAGTGGTCTTGTTAAGAGACAATGCGGAAAATTTAAAAGTAAGTTAAGTCATGATCCTCTTGACGTAACGATTAACCAACCTTTGTACGAAGCATTCTGTGGCCCTGGTTATGTAGCGCAATGCTGCAGTCCCTACAGGTGCCTGCCGGCTACCGGTTCAACTGGCCAAACTGCTATACGTGAGTGTAGCTAGAGGGCTGGTGGACAAATATAAGACTCGTACCTAGGTAAAGAGTAGGAAGGGTGTGGGCGTACTTGGAGTACATATGCGTACTCGGACACTTCGATACATCCTACTCGTACCTAGGGCATTCAGGAGAAGTGGGTAAGGGTGTTTTTGGAGATTTTTAAAACATACCCTTTGGAAAATACAATTCATCCTCTACATCTGTAATTTATAAATGAGTCCGACTCGTGCTATTCTGTGTACATTTTACAGATATACCTACGTATATACTAAGTACCTAGGTAATTATACTTATATATAATTCTTTACTTAAAAGTTAGTACGTCCTTTCTCTACGCTCTTACTTGCCGTTAGTAGAAGTAATTATATTATTTGGCTAAACTATACTAAAAGATTTATATTTTATATTATATTCTATTAAAAACGAACTATTTTTATTTATTTATTTATTTCTATTTAACGTCCGGCGGATACTAACACCTAAAGGCTAGCTCCTAGGTAATTCCTAGACAGGACAAAGGACGCTAGGGGGGGAAATCCCCCCTAGGCTACAGGGGTCGCAGATAGGAAAGCCTATCTACTAGTGACAGTTTAAAGAGAGACCCCACTTCCGGGAAAACCCCTATATATAGTTACAAGAGAGAGCAGTAATAGACAAAGGAAATGAAGATATAGAAAAGGAAATAAGGCTACAGAAGGGTGTTTATAGGGAAGACTAAGTGGTGACTAAGTCTGTCTGAAGAGGGCAGATCTTATTAAAGAAGTTGGTCTTTAAGAGGAGCTCACGAAAGAGGGTCTCTGATCGAGGGCCAAAGAGGATTCCAGGGTCTCGCTTAGCTCTTGCTACTAGCGTCGGTGCTATTTGTTTAACCCGACGGCAGTAAAGTAGGTGGAACGGCGTCTTCTCTTTCCCGCATGAGCAATCGCCCGAGGTGAGTAGCGTATCGAGGTGT
>UNPT01000564.1:0-26570 GCA_900536445.1 Hymenoscyphus occultus | reverse complement strand
CCGATCGCGACGACCACCACTATTTCCATCGTTGTAACTCAATCTTAGCTCTCTAGACTAGGGTAGCGAGCCCTAGCTAGAGGTTCGTAGGATGCACCGCGTACAGGTGTTGAGTTGTCGCATCCCAATACTTTTGGTAAGTGGTAAAAGATAGGACGGCGTGATTTTTGGTACATGCTATAAAGCCCTGTACATATAATTTCAATTAGACAATTAATACTATTCTAGGTTGAAGGTCCCCAATCAGAACAGTCGAAAAGGCTTCTTTGATTAAAGCTACTACGGCTACTAGTGCGTAGAAATCATTCAAGTCCACGGATAGGAAATGTACTAACAAAAGCCTATCGATCAAAGGAAAGCCGAAAGAAGAGGATACTAGTGTGGTCGTTACAAATGAATCCTCGTAGTAGTAGGTATAAGTTTGAAGGGGATTTCGCTACTGTGCGGAGAATGGGGAGGTAAGAGCTCTATCTAAGGCCAGAGTATGAATTTGTAGGTAATTATCTCCTATAGGTTCGTATCTGTTGGGATTGCGTGGCGATGGGGTGTATATAGGGTTGTTCGACTTAGATTCCATCATGCAGGGTGATTTGATAAAAGACATCTGATTTGGAGAGCTCATTACACTGGCTCCTTACGTCCTACCACACGCTTCGCCAGCTTCTCCTAACTCCAAATTTCAAGTCAAGCTCCTCTATCTCCTAGCTTCAATATATCAAACCCCAGCCCCCATCTCCTAGCTTCACCTCAAACTTCTCTATGTCCCGGCCTCGAGAAATCCACCTCCCTTACCTTACATCCACTTGATTTCCCAATCACAAAGTATTAATACCATTTCTACTAATCGCAAGCTCTTCTTCCTCTTCACCCCATCCTGTATCCGTATCCTCGTCCTTAGTGAAAGCCACATCCGATAATCAAAGTTTTCCCGTCGCCTAATCGAGATGCTAATACCCGTTGTAATGAAGAGGAGGAATTGGTTCTCGTTGTCTAAAGGATCTGGTTGGTATTAGAGAAAACCGATTTCCAAATCACGAAGGATCATTGTTTTCAAAAAGTTCGTTGAAGCTTTCAGTATGTCCCCCTTTGTAAAATCGAATCCGACCGTCCTTGAATGCTGAGCTCAATCTCGCTGCAACTCCGTGAGGGAGTACGATAGTCGGAATCCGCATTTCCCCAGCACCCTGTAGTGTGCCGTCGCTATCCTCAATTTGGCGATCAAAGGCTTCAAATTCTAGGCGGATATTGGCATCCCGGCAGACTGGTTGCCAAAGATATCCTGCTCTCCACTCACTTTTGACATCGTTGTGATTTGGTAGTGCGCGAGGGGTGATTTTGAGGATTTGTTCGCAAATAACATCAAACAGATAAAGAACCTCATCTGTCTCGTTCTTGTATTTGTTCAGGTCAGTAGTGTAGAACAAAACAACCCGACTGCAACTAACCTTATCGTAGACAGCGATCCATTTAGGGCCTCCGAGGTCGGGGTACTGGTTTCGCTGGAAGTCGCTGGAAGCGGAATGGATTTGGATTGATAGCGACCATCGTTATTTTTGGATCGTCGTCACTCACTAGTGTAGCAGGCTGGGGTTTTCGGCAGACTGGTTTGGATTAGGGAAAGGAAGACGTGATTGCCATGGATGTCCAGCTTGGCTGACGTTGTGGAACCGAGGCTAAGTGCACGGGTGACGATCAGCCACTTTAGGTCGCAACAACATATCGCATGTCTCTACATTAAAAACCAACTTCCTCAGCCTTGACCCCTCGTCTTCGGCGACGCATCTTTCGTAATACTAGCCTTATATCACCCTCTATTCTTATCATGAGATGCCCGCCCTTGGTCTCAATTCACGGCCGTTGTCGGAGTGCTGCTGTGCTCGAGTAACTAGCCAATCGATCCCGATTTCTGGGAACGCATATGCACTTACATTACAGTTCAAACGTCCCGAGTCCGGGACAAACATCGTACCGATGCCTGTCGAGCCGGTTGTTGTTCGGGTTGTCAGGGGATGTTCGGCCACTCTCGATGGCGGCTTTTATACGGCAGAATCATACGAAGGATCCAGGGCAACTAGGTAATGCATACCGTGGGGTATAAAAAGTTTGCATCCTGGTCGCTTTAGCGTGACATGTATATCCTACTATATTTTAAGAACGATCGACGTTGAAATTTCGTAAATATGCTTATGTAATTATTTACAGAGCTTGTGGCTGAACCGTGTCCTCATGCAGTGTGGCCCCGCATTTTGAGCAGCCCGAAGGATCGGGACGGAACTCAGGCTAAAGAAGCTTCAGATCCACAGAGTCACCGGGCAGCTTTCAGGCTTTTGACAGCTCACGATGCAGCCGACAGATGTCAAAAATACAATTACATACAGAAAGAACATTGAATTCAGTATCATGGATTCACTGTTAAATACGTCAAGAAAAAATTCCCAAAATCCTTGCGCAATATACACATGTCATCATGTGTGACTTCAAATCTCGCGTCAGTAGTTGCAAACATTATAAGACAACGCTCTAGAACCCTTGTGATGACGCTAAGCGTAACAAAACACTATGCAGCCTTAGCAGCAGTTCGGAGGATTCGAGCACTATATTAGGAATATGCAGTTTTTCTGGATGTGACAGAAAACCAGGAGGTAAACGCGAGGGCCCTGGTATTTATTACACCCATCCTTATTGCTCTAGCATCTAAAATATTACGTAGGGGGACGATTAAATAGTAGTTTTGATCCAGATAAAGTTAATTAGTCTGAATTCTCTTGAGGTGTTCTAGTTAGGTCTGGGAGAGTAGTGAAAGCGTATCTTGAAGAGAAATCCGTAGAAGAAGCTCTGTAGTAGTAAGCTATAAAAGCTGCGTTAGAAGTCGTTGTTCTATCTGATCACTTGTAGCGTTGGCTATTACTGAAACTATTTTCCCTAGTGCCCAAATGTCGTTTTGTATACGAGACTGCAGATCTTCAGATAGTGGTTCCAATAATGTCCTCATCTCCGGTAAAAGCCAATCTCGACTGGTACCTCCAACGCCGCTGACATCGATGAGAACGGCTTCCATAGTTATGGTGGTCAGTACGATGTTTATAGGCTTCAAATCTATATGTATTATGCCGAAATCATGAAGGCGGCTGAGTACGCTAGTGATCTGAATAGCCCATTGGAGCCAGGGCAAGTCCTTCTTAGGCGACTGCAAAAAGCTTTGTAGCGTACCGTTCGAGTAATATACAAGTAGAATCCCACATATGACGTCTGACTATCACCGCTATTAATGCCCATGGTTTAATACGGATTTCTAGATACAACAGTAGTAACGAGCTACATAACACCATCAACGCCACGCAACAATATCAAGTTGCGTAGTTCTTGTTCCAGCGTCTCGCTATCTCTCGGCTTATATAGTAGCCGATCTACTTCCTTGTATACATATGTAATCTCATCTCCAATGATATGTGCCTTGTGTACGCCTATACTAAACTCTTCTGTCTTAGTGATTTCCGATACCTCTTTCGTGGGAACAAAACCGACGCTAGCATCGTATGTTAGATATCGTACACGGGTCGGGTCTTCTTGTATACGTACGTAAAGCTGATCGATAATAGGAGAGTACTTGGATTTGATATCTAGTCTCTTCTTGAAATCCAGTATCTATAACTATGAAACGTTCGATGTCGGATCTTGCTAGCACTCGATGATGAGCTCGGTAACTGTATCATTTAAGAGCCTGATTACGTCGAAGTCGATACAGAGGCAAAGGTTCATAAGTTGTTCCCTCCGGACCTGTTTGGCCGCAAAGGTGCTAGTCTAAGCCGATTAAAGTATACCTCGAAATATAACCTTGACATACCATGTAAGGTATAAAAAATAATATATAAGTCTAAGGGAGCGGCATCTCGGCTCCATACCTTTCTCCCATATTTCATCCTCTTCGTAGGACCTAGGAATAAAGTCGATATACTGTCCGTGAGATCGAGGTAATTCGGATACTATACGCCAGATGAGACTCCGCCAAATAAAAGCTAGAGCCGTACGTAGTACACGTAGCATCATCGAGTATATCTACGAGCAGCTTCGATAGAAGCGTGAGATCGACCTCGTTATCATCTTCTTGTTATAGTTGTGAATCGCATTGCAAAGTGATGATTGCGGAAGTTTCGCGGTCATGCGATAAATTCAGGCTTAGCCACACTCGGCCACAGTTGTCGAAGCGTCACACAACACGCCACTTCAACCTTTACGGCCTCAATATTCAGGCAACATTCAATGAGCAGCATTTTTAGGCTGACATCCAATTCAAGCTGACAAGCCTGCACTCGCATTACTATAATTACAACAGACAGCCAATATCGCCCTCGGCCAAGTGTGGCCAGCGGTGGTAAATTGCCCCAACACGAGAAAGAGAGACATCTTCGAGCATTCACCTTCACCTTCCTCTGCGACCTATTGCCATCGTAAATTCAACTACGCGACCCTACAGCTCGCTCTATCCTAGCACAGCCTTATATATCTGCTTCATCTCCTTCTCGTTCAGCATATTCACGTTATCTCACTGCACACGGAGACATCGACCTTGTTGATCATTATTTCCGAATTGCTAGCTCGCTCGAGGGAAATTGTCGGCGGAGAGATCGGTACTTCGGTGCCGTGAGGAAGGCCATCATCTAGGATGCCCTCTTGGATAGGGGGGTAGGTTGGCCGAAGTGTGGACGTCGAAGTCGAAGGTCGATGCGTTGAATTCCTAGAGTGAGCAGTTGACGATGGCTAATGCGATTCTGGTAGCAAGATGCTCTCGTTTGGATGGCAGCATAGTGGTCTTCATGAGATTTGAATTTTTTGATCTAGTGTTGCCTTAAACTGGGCTGTAATCAATTCAAGACGTTCACGACGTTCTACGGGGACATCCAACCAATATGGCAAGATCCATTTCGTATATAGCTTGCCAAGGGTCCGAGGCACATTAAAACCACTGTGGACCTGGAAAAAAGGATTGCACAGATAGCAAGCACTCTTACTAGAGCAGATGATTCTTGGTCGTGGAAAATCTGGATGAAGCTCGTAAAAGAAGAGAATTTGTATTTCAGCGTGAACCTTGTAACCTGCTCCCTGGACAATATTTGGTTTTAGGATCTGATAGGGTGCCACTTGGATGTTTTCGAATATGCGACATGTCCTAGCTCTGACGAAGCGGAGTAATATCGGCCAAGTTTGCCAACAGCTTCAGGCAGGTAGCTTCTCAAGCTCGGATCCCCTGAACATGTTTGAAGAGCGCGGCTAAGACCTGGTGCTATGTTGATTTGGTGGGCTGCCTTTATTATATTGCTGACAATCTCTTGAACATCCATTGTTTCGGTTGATAGCAGTTCACGAGCATTCTCGCCTTCGAGCCATAACTGGTAATCGTAGTAGCCTTTGTCTAAGTCCCCCATCCAATGTCGGACAGTCGTGCTAAGCGGCTATGAATTCACCTCCGCTGGCTTCCAGCTCAGCAACGTCAAGCTCCCGTCTCAGTAAATCTCAACAATCCAAACAGCAATCGTCGTCGGCTTCGGAACATTCAAGCCTGGGACGACCAGATCCCTCGCCTATGAGAACAACAGCCCCGGCAACCCCCGGAAAAGTGGCCATCCCCCCCCGAGGACAACTCAATATCTAGAGGCAGCTTCTACTTCTCTCACAAAGAGGCGGACAGCTCACGCGTGTAACTATTGCCGGAAAACCAAAGCTGGCTGTACTGGGAAGGTGCCGTGCCAGAAATGCAAAGATGCCGGCGTGGTGTGCACGTATGGGGATAGCAAGCGGGATATAAAAAACAAGTATGCCATCAAAATTATTATAGGGACTCACAAGCTGATTATCCATGGATAGGACGTTATCAAAATTGAATCAACAGACTAGCGCCTAACCAAGCACAGTACAGAAGTGGTGGGTGCGTTGCAGCGAATACTGCTTGATTCAAAGGATTCAAATGTGGCCAAGGAGGACATGCGAGTTGCAATCGATAGAGTTATTGCCATGGTGCGTTTTCAATTTGTGTTTGGCTCGCTCTCTACTGACCAGTCAGACTCCGTCGTCGCAGGCGATTGATAACGAAGGTGGACAATCATCCTTGGGAGCAGCAGCATCGGACTCAGAAGAACCGGAAGGTATTAACTCAGAGAACAGGGGGTCCATCGGTTCTCTCGGCGCCGTGCATGTTGATATCGATCGAGACGATACACGCCCGACCGGGTATATTGGCAAATCCTCGTCAGTGGCTTAGGCTAAACGTATAGCCGAGGAAATTAGTCACAGTGGCAGCCAGGAGTCTTCAGTTGATCTTCTAGGATCCGAAATAAAAATTGAATCATATCACACCGAAGATCAGGATGTCGAGCAGATGCAATTTGACCTAAACGTTTTCAACCCATTTGAATTGCCAGAACCGGTATTAGCGGATAGACTAGTCCAATCATATTTCAAACATGTACACAATTCACTCCCAATCCTGAACAAGTCGAGTTTCCTTGCAGAGTATCGTAGCCCGGGTTATGGATCGAGAAATCTTACCACCGAGGAAGAGTTCATCTGGCTTGGAACTCTAAATGTTGTCTTCGCCATCAGTTCTTACTACGCAGACCTTATTCAAAGTAAGGAGTATAGGCAATACACCAGTCACCAGATATATCTTCAACGTGCGAAGCTGCTTTGCATGAATGATGGTTTACTCTATAGAGACGCAAGAATATCGACTGTACGCGGGA
Source organism: Hymenoscyphus occultus (assembly GCA_900536445.1). Taxonomy (NCBI): domain Eukaryota; kingdom Fungi; phylum Ascomycota; class Leotiomycetes; order Helotiales; family Helotiaceae; genus Hymenoscyphus; species Hymenoscyphus occultus. Next base: position 19,833 of record UNPT01000564.1, on the reverse strand, counting down.
TGGGACTGTTGTGTTTATATTACACTGCTACCTGTAACCTCAATAGGTATATAAGTATCTCTGCTATGGCTCTATTATGCTAACTCATTCTACAGAGCCTGGACAATATGCGGGCTTGTCATCAGGCAGGCCCTGACATTGGGACTCTATGTTCGAAATGATACCGACGGGTTGCCGAATACGGAAAAAGAGTATCGGATTCGACTCTGGTGGTCTCTATACTCCTTAAAATGTTTACTAGATAAACTGACTGGTCGTCCAAGCTGCATATCGGATACCGACATTAGTACAATACTCCCGCTCAATATTAAATTTGATGAATTAGGCCTCCATCACTTATACGATGGGCGGGACGATGTAGTCATGTCAGACCAATGTAGCCGCCGTGGCTCGTACAACTCCCAAGGTGTGCACCACTATCAATGTATTACCCTAGTGCTAATCAGGGGGTCGTAAAGACCGCCTAACCTCTGTCAAAGAGTGCCTTGATTGATGCTCACAGTGGTTCCAATATCAATCTTTCAGGTAGTTGCGTGTCACGAGTTAACTGGTCTATTATTCCTAACAAGAATTCCCAAGCCCGGTCAAGTCAACCTACTATTCAATTAAATCAATCTTAGTTAGGAAAAGTACAACATTTAGGCAAGGTAAGGGGAGTGATTAGTGTAAAGGGGGAGATTTGTACGCCAGCTAGTTTCGTAAATAGCTTCGATTAATTACAATGTTCTCCTTACCTATGTGTCATGAATTACGTGTTGCAATATGATAAGTAAAGTCCAGGCGGCGCTCTGACAGGACAAGCACGTCAAGAGCTCTTATAGCAGCCCCTGAATCTCAGCAAATTCAGGCTCAATCCGAGAATCAACAATCCACCTCAACACTTTTTATCAGGTTTCAAATTTCAATTCCAGGTAATTTCTCTAAGTAAAGGGCATCACGTCCTAGAGTATGGCAGCTTGCTAAGAGAAGAGTATTTTTGTATGATTTCGTCATACAAAAATAATCTTTTAGAGGCTCGGCCCGCCATAGATTATTTCTGTGTAACAAAATCATATAAAAATAGTTTATGCCATGTTTAGTGCGTCTTATAATTTCCACCCTAGTTGAGGGAAAAAAGAAACAGCAATTGCATATATTTCATACTCTACTAGTATACAAGCAATTTGAAAAAAACAAGAAAAGATTTAAGGAAGAACTTTCAAATCTATGAAAATCAATTTGCTGGCTTCGCTAGCTTTGGCTCCCTTTCAGATGCATCTAAATATGCCCCACAAGACGCTCCACGCTTGTTATTGCTCGTTCCAGCTTCTCCAACTTATAGACCTTCAGATTCGTTATAGAACATGTTTTTCCACCTCGGGAAAACAACCCATCCTCTAATGCCACAACTTCCCGGGTCTCTTCAGAAAGGACAGCATTTTGCAGACCCGACCCTTGGGTGTCGATTCAAGGTTTCTAAGAAAAGAAAATATCTCCTCCTGATCCTCGGACAGCATATCTGGAGGCATAGTTGGTATGGTCAGAGTTCCCGTCCATAATGCTTGACTAGTACACGTCCAAAGATCAAGATTAGTCGACCACTTGTCCCAGTTGTACTTTTCGTTGATGTGTTTAAACCGCTGATTAAGAGCCATAAGTTCCCTGTCCCAACGCCAGGCTTTTCTATAGGGATAGAAGAGTTCTTCCTCTATCTGAGACAATAGACCTGATACAGGACCCCCCCTGGACCCGTGGCTTTGACCGCGAGGAACGCTTAATCACTATTGGGGGTCCAACTACTGAAGGGGACAAGGACGTCTATAGGGAACGCTTCCTAGAGTTCCTTAGTACTGTCCCTCCCTCTGACATAGTCGTATACACAGACGGCTCTAGATTAGACAATGGGAACACTGGTGGTGGGGTTTGCCTCACACGAGGTAACTCTGTACTAAACACAAAGTCGTACCCTTTTGGCCCGACCCTAGAGATCTACGACGCCGAGGCTAGGGCTGCCCTCCTCGGTATTGAACTCGCTATTGAATCCCCCGCCTGGGCGACGTCCCGTCGGTGTTGGGTCTGTCTTGATAACCTAGAAGCTTCTCTTCAGCTTACCTTTCGCTCGGTTGGAACCTCGCAGGAGGTCTTTAATAGAGTCTACGACCTCACACAACAGTACCCCGGCAAGATCTCGATGCGCTGGTGCCCGAGTCATATTGGGATACACGGGAACGAGGTTGCCGACAGGGCTGCCGGCGTCGCCGCCCGCTCCGCTCTAGAAAACCCCCCTCTACTCTGTACAGCCTCGCTTAAGAGATATGTTAAGGAGGGGTGCTCTAGCCTAGCCAATAATCTTTGGCGGACTACTCTTCCCCCGCTATATAAGCGCCTAGGGGTCATAAATTGGGTTCCAAAGCCCCGTTCCCTCAAACTCCCTCGCGAGGTACTCGGTCGATTTATAGCGGCCAGAACTGGTCACGGGGACTTTACCTTATACTATATACGGTTCTAACACTACGACACCCTCCGCGATACAAGTAACTGTACTTACGGCAAGAATAAGACACAATTTCACCTCCTATTCTGCCGAATAGTTAAGCGAGAAACCCCGAGACTTATAGCGAAAGCTAAACGCGACCTCTCCCTTCTCTTTGGTCCCTTCTCGGAGAAGCTCTTTAGAGAGCTCTTCTATAAATCTAAGTTCTACTTAGAGATCTGCCCTATTCGGCCGGCCTCCGACTAGTCCCTATACGACTTCTTTCTAGTTACCTTGTTCACTTTGGTGTTGGTTCAAAAGCGGGCCCTCTTTCTTCTCTGTCACCTGTAGAATAGTCTCATATCTACACCCCCCCGGCATCTGGGGCACCCCCCCAAACGTCTTTTGCTCTACTGAGGGCTATTCTAGAACCTAGCTACAAGTCGGCTAGTTGTATTCGCCAGACGTTAAGTAGAAATAAATAAATAGAAAATATACCCCAACGGTACTCTGGATACTTAGCAAAGAGGCTTTACCGTCTCGATAACCATGAGAGTAATTCTGATACTGATTTGATGGCTACGAAATTGGATGTGCGCCAATTTAATGATTGAATTTAGTGGATCGCATTTGAGAATTCTCATAATAGCGTAAAGACGGCGTATGGAGGTATAGCGGTCAAATCTTGTATAAGGGGAGGCTTTATAACTAATTTTATAGAGTTAGAGGAACTAGGGGTATAATAATATAACCACCCGTAGCAGGAGTTAAGGTCTTATACCTTAACTCTATTACTATTTCCGGATACCATGGAACACGCTAGCAACAGAGAACCAGCTTCCATGCGGAGGAAAGTCTTGGAGGTCAGCGCAAGTGAGTCACATGATAAACCCTCCTAACAACACATCAAAGAGAGGTGAAGTAGTGTATAGCTCGCTTAGCTATTGCCTTTAGTTAGGCATTAGCAGAACCACTGGGATTAAAAATCTTCGGTTTTTGTATCCTATAGACTACATTGTCCTAGAATGATCTCCGACTATGTGTTGTTTTCTTCCCTCGGTTAAATTTGGTTGTTCACCTGGAGGCAGGTCTATCGCGGGCGTGGGCGCGTCCGCTACCAAGGAAGGCTATTGGTTTGGGGGTAGTTACTAGCTTTGAATACTAGTTTTGGATGTGAGAAATGATATTCTGGATTGACTGTATGAACTCTGATAAGGGTGTTGGGTAAGGTGACGGGTGGTGGGAGACGGTCTAGTTGACGGTGTAACAAGTGGTATGGCAGATGGTGTGCAGGTAATGACAGATGTACTAAGTAGCTTCTGTATTATTACATCGCAATCAACTTTCTTAAACTCCAGTTGAGATGTTTAACTGCAAAACTATACACTACTCTGACTCCATGGTGAATAACACAAATTGAGAGCCCCCATATGCCACGACATACAATCCTTTACATCGTCTATGAACTTGTCAGGCTCAAAGCCTTCCGCGAACTTGATATCAAACCTCGAAATACACTCAGCGATGGCAAGTCGCATTTCCATGAGCGCCAAAGGCCGCCCGATACAGCTGTGAGATCCTATGAAAGCAATTGTCAGTCGAGAGAAATAAATTGGACCATGCAAGTGGAACATACCGGTGGAAAATGGTGCATATCCTGCCCGCTCTATTATCAGTTCAGGTCGAGAGGACCATCGCTCAGGAACGAACTCGTTTGCACTGCGGTAGACTGTTTCACATCGACCGATAGCATACTGGGACGTAAAAACAGTCATGTTTCCCGGAATAAATGTCTCTTCCACCATAATACCCTCGGGTGGCGTTACTCGCGGGATTGTGGATGCTGGAGGGTGCAAACGCAGTGCTTCGTTGATGACCGCATTGAGATGTTCTGCATTTTGTATCTTGTCGTGCTCATAATGTCCGTTGGTACTCCTCACTGGAAGAAGCTCCTTGCGCAACTTTTCGATATGTTGTGGATATCTTGCAAGGTAGTAGAATGTGAAGGCTAATGTCGCCGCTACTGTGTCGCTGCCCGCGATGATGATGAACCTGACATCGTTTCTGATCACCGATATGTCTTGCTTCTCAGGACTGAGACTTTCGTAGTGAGCCAGGAGCGGAGCCATGATGCTTGGTCTTATCAATCTTTTTTCATCACTCATCAGGATTGCAAGCTGCTTGTAGCAGAAGTCGAGAAATTTGTCGGTTTCAGTAGGGGCTAGAGGCGAATCAACGAGAAGACGAATTAGCCACATAGGCAACCTGACGCCCATCATCTCCAGACTGTCCACCAGATGTTTGATAGCCGAATGATGGCTGTCATTCTCTAGCATTCCAAAAGACTTGCCCAACCCCAAGTCTCCCATGGTATCGAATGCAAAGAACTCCATCAGTTTGGTGGTATCAACTGCACTTTCGGCCGAGCTATACAAGCGATCGAGAAGTAACTGAACGTACACAGCAACGCGGCTTTCATACCCCCGAAGCGCTTTATCGCCGAATCCACGACTCCAAACCCTTCGACGACCATGGTGCAACTCTTTGTCCCTTGTCGCGATCCCTCGATTTGGTTGCTCAAAATCGTACAAATCAGCTTTGCGACATTTGCTCTGAGGCCCATGGACAGCAGAAACTGCTAACGGGTGCACAATCATCAGATAGGATGACCCAACACGAACGTAAGGACCATATTTGTTGTAGAGATTAACGCTTGTCTTGTGCATGTCTGACTTGCCGAGCTGAGTGGTCAACCAGAGGTCACCAATACGTGCTGCGACTGGGCCAGGAAATTTATTTAGAGGATGAGCCAAAAGCCTGTAGAACAGAAGACTACTGTAGAGACCGAGCAGGAAGTATCCGAAAATTGCTGCACTTGATCTCAGTGCCGACATCAACGACACAGATAAGGCAATCATCTGGGTTGCTGGTAGGAGTACAGAGGCGTAAAAAGCGGCTTTGACGTATTTGCTGCCATTTCGATGGTGTTCGCCTCTCTTGAAATAAGATAGGTGGGTGCAGACGCCAGCCGCGAATGCGATTAAATGGGTGCGTTGTGCTATCATATTGGGGAATGTTGTTCTTTTATGGAGAGTATTCCAAGACGTCCTTCAGCGCAGTTCTCTTGATGACAGCCAGTCGTGTCCCATCAACCAGTACCGCCAAAATCATACAGAGGTTCAAAATTGCACACCTAAGACTTCATATGAGAAAGCGCAATTGCGAAATTGAGGCCTTGACGTAGTGTTGATCCTCTCTAATGTACGGTGGTGGAGACTCTGACTAATAACAACACCATGACTAGCAATCTGGTTTCCTAGAGTTTTGATAAGATTTCTTAACTCGTATCTCGCAAAACTAAAAAGAGGGAGAATTGGAGGAGACTCCTATAACGGGATTGCAAAAACAAGCATAGGTTTACGGGTGTAGAGGTACGCTACCGAGCAATGCACACTTCACGGTGTGGGCTAAACACGTACTAAAGTCCACTTCCATTTCCAAATTAAGCGTTCTCTCAGTTCCGCAGTCTCTTGATAAGTGCAGGGTTTTCAAGAACTACAGAGAAACCTTGATACCAGTATTTAGGTTTTACTGGTATTATAAGGATATAGGAACCGAGGGACATAAGAATATAAACCGCCGTATCCTTAAAGCGCACATCCTAGTATCAAGGTTTTTCTATAGTCTCCGACTACCTTGGCCCTCCGAATCAAATGTTTGAGCCTCCGAATGAAATATTCGGGCCTCCGAATCAACCTTCTACGGCAACAAAAGCCAGTTTACAAGTTATTTTCTTAGAAGGTTTAGTGCAAAATCGAGCCTAGTTCATGCGATATATGCCTTTAATTTCTGCTTAAACGGCTGGTCTGTGTATTGCAGTTAAGGCAGATGGAAGCTACTCCTAAACTCTCCCCATTTTCTGACTGAACAGAGCCTTGGTAAAGAAACAAAATCCTTGCCTCGCCCCTGTTTTCAAAATTTGTTAGCCGTGGATAATTGCATTGAACGAGTACTTAGGTAGAGCCTCCACCGGGTACTTGAATGTCAAACCCCTCCTTGTGCACTTACCCATTCTTCGAGTTTCTGGCGGAGTTTTCTTCAGCGGTGAGCGAGACTGCCACATCGGTGGTGATATAAAACAATATAATCTGCAAGTCCGCTTATACAATCATCAGGTACCGATCGGTATCTTCTCTGTCCCCTGCAATACCAATTCGCTTCATCATTAAGATCACCTGCCATTAACGTCAACTGTCATCTCCCTCAAGGATGCTGTCCGACGTAAAAACCGTTGTGTTGGACAACTTCTCATGGCCATCAGTGCTACTGTTCGGTGGAAGCTTGGTATTTTTGTACTGTATGCCCATGACCTATCGCAATGCTGACTCATATACCATCACGTAGATTCCAAGCTATCTTCTCATATTAGCCATTTACAATGTCTTCTTCCATCCACTGCGAAGGTACCCTGGCCCTAAATATTTTGCTGCCTCGCCTCTACCATACGGCTTTTGGTATATTTCTGGGAAATGGCACACAAAAATTATAAAACTTCATTACAAGTACGGTCCAGTGGTTCGTATAGGTCCGAATGAGTTGTCCTATTCTTGTCCTGAAGCATGGGATGATATTTACGGTCGCTATGTACCAGCAAAACGAAAGGAGAACTCCAAGCCAGTGTGGTACTGTAGTCCAGATGCCCACGATATGGTGGGTGCAAACCTTGGAGACCACGGACGAATGCGTCGTGTCTTTGCTCCTGCCTTCACATACAGTGCAATGTGCGACCAGGAGCCGTTGATCAGCAAACACGTCGATTTGTTCCTTGACCGGCTCGAAGATAAAGCACAGGGTGGCACGGCAGAAGTCAATATACTGGAATGGCTCACTTATTGCACCTTCGACCTCATTGGCGATTTGAGTTTCGGCGAGTCTTTTGGCTGTCTTCGCGAGTCGATGATGCATCCTTGGATTCAGCTGGTCTTCGCTAACATCTACGTAACGCATATTTTCATTCTCTGCAGGCGGATTCCGTTCTTCTTCGCTTTCTTGCCAATGAAGACAACATATCAGCTGTTCAAGGACTTTACAAAACATACCAAAGTTCTTCGGGAAGTGGTTGATAGGCGCCTAGCGCTGACCACGAAACGACATGATTTCGTCGATACGATGACTAGCAGCCCAACGAAGACGTTGGTAAGTTCATATCAGAACTATGGTCAAGTGATGAATAGGGCCACCGCTAAGCACTGATACCAGTATCTTACCCGCGAAGAAATCTTCAAAAACGCGGTTCTCCTCACCGGCGGCGGCGCCGAAACAACATCCAGCTCTCTCACAGGAATGTCATACATCCTCGCCACTCGTCCTCATATCAAAGAAGCAATCTTCAAAGAACTCCACGAAGTGTTCGCCAGCGAAGACGAGGTTAACATGCGTAGCGTGGCGAAATTGTCTTATACTGGCGCGTTCATTGAGGAGAGTATGAGGTACTATCCGCCAGGACCAAACACGATGTGGAGAGTGACGCCGCCTGAAGGAAACACGATTTTAGGAGATTTCATTCCGGGGAATGTAAGTAACACAATTATCATATACTTCATAATGAGCTAATTGACAAACAGACTGTCGTTGGCATTCCTCATAGAGTGATGTATCGAAGCGAGTACAACTTCAAGAAAGCTGATGAGTTTCATCCGGAGCGTTGGTTACCTGAAGAACAGAGACCCCTGGAGTTTGCGAATGATCGAAGAGACGGATTCCATCCCTTCTCGTACGGCCCAAGAGCCTGTATTGCTATGAAGTAAGTCCTTACACAGTGGTACATTGTTATGATGCTGACGATCAAACAGTCTCGCATATGCAGAGATGCGTTACATTCTCGCTCGCTTGCTGTGGAATTTTGACCTTGAGATGACGGAGCAAAGTCGCAATTGGATGGATAATCAGAAGGCTTATCTTGTTTGGGATAAGCCTGGGCTATTCTTGAAATTGAAGCCGAGGGAGAAGGGAGTGAGATAGAGGTTGTCCAAGTAAAGTCTCTATGAAGAGCGATGTTTTGTCGTTTACATGTCTTAAACCGCCATAGTAGCGGGTACAAACAGAATGAGAAATGTCTAATTGCCATGTTACTGGGATAAAAAAACACCAGATTAATATATAGCACCTGTGGAAATCTAATTCTCCTACCTAAAGTCCTATAAAGAGAGAGTATTTCGTGAACCAAATATTAAAGAGAAACTCTTATACTTATAAGTATCCCTTCGAGACAGGAAAGTACCAAAGAAACTTGCACTCCTAAGTGGAGTCATGGTATCCACTTATATGACATTTTCTCTATAAATCGAAGTCGTTTAGCCAACTAGGTCGCGTTTCCAAGCATTTAAGCCTTGGTTCGACCCATTTATCGTATCCACCTATATACACTTTGCCTGCAAAATTTTTTTGGCACTATCTTGTCTGGAAGGGATAGTTACGTTGCCTTCCTCTTTTCTTGGAAAAGTTACATAAGGAGTTAGCAATCCCTAGAGATTATTAGTCACGAGCTTTTCATACGAGAAGCTATTATATGAAGTATCAAACTAGAAAGAAAGGCAGAAGAGTGGGTAAGCATACTAATATAGAAGTAATTACGGATAAGGAAATCAGCGGATCCTATAGTTTATAATATACAAAATAAATCATGTAGTAGAAAGGCTCTAACGCCAGTATATTTCAAAATATATCAAAAAACAATACCCGTTACCTCCTACCTTACGCTCTACAAAGCCTTCCCTCCCCATCCTCGACCCAATCCTCTGATCCAATAGCGGTATAAGCATAAAACACAGACGTCGGGTCATACTTGTCTTTGATCTCCCTCAACCTCTGGTAATTCGTACCATAAAAGGCACTCTGCCACTTTCCCGGATTATCCTTAGGATACACCAGCGGGTCCGCTTCATTCAAATACGCGCCAGACTCTTGCGTCTCAGCCTCAATAAGTGGATGCACAACACTCGCTAAATCCTGCCTCCGTTCAAGCATTGCAGACTCAGGAATCGTCCAATCGTAGATCGAGAAGTCAAGGCAGACGGCGACTGCCTCGCGCCAGTATGAAATGACTGAATTGTCTGGGTGTTGGATCCGCGTAGAGTTCACGTTCAATCCCATACAGCCGAATTGCCAGTTTGCTGCCGGGTCGGTGTCCATGGCTGTTATCAGGGCAGTTGTTAGGTTCCTGGATCTCTCACTACTCTCGGAGATAACTCGAGGGATGAGTCTACTGTTGAAAAGCATGCTAGAGACGTAAGGACCATCAGGAAGGGGACCATTGGTTACCTGGTAATGACCGAAGAAAGATGGCGCAGCATAGGTCGCGAATTGGAAGTTGATGTTCAAGCTTCGTAATTTTGCCAGGTATGGCTCATAAATAAGAGCCATATCATCAGCGGTCTTGCCTGGAGCAGTGGTGTTGAAGACCAGGAACTGGCCGTTTATGAAGTTGAACGCTGGAGTAGCGCCTGTGTCGATGATTGAAGGAAGGAATTCCCACCAAGCTTGGAGACCTGCCGCATAGATCTCCGCACTGGCAGAGGACGTAGAACTGGCGTTGAAACTGAGAGTCGCAGCTCCAATAGGACCATCATCAGGATAGATCTTGGTTGTCATGCTGAGAACAACAGCATATGTACCAGCTCCTCCGCCACTCAGTGCCCAGTACAAATCTGCATTTTCAGTTGGAGTAGCGATCAGATGTTGACCGTCTGCAGTGACAACCTCCCACTCCAACACATTATCAGCGGCCATACCATAGGCCCCATTCAGATATCCATGACCACCTCCTGAGGCATAGCCACCTGCTATGCCCACAGTTGGACAGTCTCCTGTGACGAGGAGATATCCGTTGTCATGGGCGAGTAAAAGAGCGTCTCCGCCAGAACGACCTGCTCCAATCTTGATCGCTGGTCCTGTGTATGAGCTGCTGTTGTAGGTAGGGATAATCTCCATGTCTTGTAAGTTGCGAGTCCAAAGAGAAAGACCCCCTTTGCCGGTAGACTTTCCGAGAAAACTGAAGCACTCGCAATTAGCATTATTACCAAAAGAACTCTTGTTACTGGATTGTTCATGGAGAGTTAAGGTCCTTCGTACAGGGACAGACATGCTATCGCTTGCTGTTCTTGACAAAGGGTGAGGAGCATTTGAGACTTACTCATGGCCAGTATTCTTGATAACTAATCTCACATTGTTCTCCTGGGAAAACTTGATGCCGGCTACGACGTCCTCAACTCCACTAACTGAGATCGCGTAGCTAACGTAGTTGCCAAGTTCGCATGTTCCATTTATGCTATAGTAGGGATTACACGATGCATTTTGATAGTATGGGTTCATAATCTCTCCTGAGAAAGGCGTGCTGTGTAAAGGTCAGTCATGAGTTAAGGCAGCACAAACTTGCTTAAGTACTTACTATGTCTTGGGAAAGTCCCATACCTTTGTTAGAGCAGCACATGCGGCCTCATCGTACTGTACTCCTCCATAACCCTCACGATGGCAGACGGCTGCTTGGGGGATTGTGGCTATCAAACGCCCACTAACAGTTTGGTTCAGTTGAGTCCAAACATCTTGGCTTGGCCAGTTACTATCACCGGGTATAGCTCTGCAGCTAGAGTTTGTCTGGCGAGTGCTGATTACAGCGGCACCGACAGGCGACCCCGCAAGAAGAAACAGTGTGGTTAACGAAATCACACGTAAAGTTTGGCACAGCATTTCGCAAATACAGTACCGAATGAAAAAGAAGAAATTCCAAAGTTTGTGTTTAAAAAAAATCCCGACAGAGGGGAGGAGATATTTTGAAAGTTTAAGCTTAACATATAAAGAGTTTGGAAGGGATATCCTAAAGAGATTGAGTTCAACGTTAATTTATCTTAGATTACTGTGGAAACACTCTCTGCCACATTAGTTTAGGGGTGGTGAGGGGATTGGCAGCAGATTCGTGCTCAAGTCCGTCGGAGTGTTTCAACGCCCCCAACTTCGATTGTTTACAATTTGCCGAAAGCAGTAACCGATGCCGAATCACCTTCCTTTCCTTCAACGAAGATTTAATAAATTGCCAGCGCCAATCGATTTCATGACTTGATCTGAATATCAAAGCACCTCCCATGACTTGAATCTATGACAGCTTGATTCAACTCTATACCCCTTTTCTTAATCAAAAAAGGATAAGATTAGGACTACTTAAGCGAGTTGCTTATCAGACGCTTAGCTGCATAAAAAGATCATCCCCTCGCATAAATTCACCCGGAGAATCTCCATAATCAGCTTTCGTTCTGAATGCCCAGAATTGACCGACCCGCATATACCTGTAGGCTAAGAACACCAAAAGTAACATGACAATGGGTTAGGTTGGTGCCTTGTACACCCGCGTCGCTCAGGAACATCAGAAGCACCAAAAGTACCCAACCCACTCTCGCGCTTGTGTTAAGCTAGAATCGTAACTAGAGCCTAACAAAAAGGTATCTGATTGTTGTACAGTTATTTTCGTGTGTAAACTGTGTTTTTAGACCAAGTTATATACAAGTAGAAGTACTATGGATAATATAAACACAAGGACAATCTCAATGAAAGAGTCTCCTCCGATTTTCTCTGTGGGGTGAACTCGGATAATACGAGGGCTGCACAGCTACGCATGCTCGCACAGTTCGCAAATTGTGATGAATCGTATTTCAGGCATTTGGGTGGGACAACAGTGGATGGTAAATGGTTGTCCTGAGACTCCCGCCCGGCACTCCCGTACCCCGCACCGCACGCGATTCGCAATTAAACTACATACCCTTTTCTGATGAGACAATTCGTAATTTTACCTACAAATCTGTCTTCTTCGTATGTTTTTGCGACCTGTGGAAGTGGCGCTATATAGGTAGAAGTAACGTTATAATATCCCTCTACTTTCTATCTATAAAATTGCCTAGGGAGCTAAACAACTTCATTTTACGGGTACTATATTATCAAAGTAGATACCTTTACTCCATTCTAAGAGACTTCTCTTACATACAATCTGAGTGGAAGCTTTTAGCTTTAACTATTTACCTTCTTTAGGCAGACGAACTTCTGGTTGAATGAAATTTTCCGTAAGATTTGTATGGAGTTATTATTCTGCTACAAACCCGTCTACTGGTATATCAAAAAACCTACTACCTGTCCTGCCCCTTCGTATTTGCTGAAGTGCGTGTTTAGCTCAGATTAGCAGAATGTGTAAGAACTTCTCGGTAGCATACCCCTGTACTAGTAAGTCCATACTCGGGTCTATAGTTGTATCAAATACACCCTCTTGGATATACTCGAGTCGAGTATTGTTTAGTTAACGTCAAGTGTCGACCACTGTATATAAATCAGATGAACACGCTACCTACATAAGTAGTAGTATTAACGCCAGGTAGAATAAGCGAGTTCATAGAATGCGCACCCTGATGGCTACTTCTAATGCACCTATAATTTTCACATAGTGCAATCTAGATAAAGCTATATCCATGTATTGGAAGTGGTACGGAAGGTACCTTATTTTACCTTTCGTTAAAAGTGCGGGCCAATCGTTCTATTTGCTTGCTACTGTACGAGTCAATAGCGCATTGGGGTGTAGAACCTTAAGTAGTATGGTAAATACACCCTGGAAGGTGCATTCCGAGGCCCAGCAGGCAGCAAACCAGCTTCGAAGGGTGGGCAAAAGGTGGATATTGAGGAACATCCATAGCTAAATTACTCATAACCTTTGCGAGTGGCAGTCAAAACCCTTCCACGTTCCAAATGTGACAGTCACGATCATCTGATACAGCAACATAGCAAGCTAATCGATGTCTCCCTCAATTGTTATGCGGCCACGCCCAACTCCAACCTTTTCCACCACACCGACCTTCACAACCTCCAAACGTTCAGCGTGCAACCGTTGCAGAGCGCAGAAGCTACGCTGTCCGCCTAGGGAGAAGGGCGAACAAGCTTGCGAACGGTGTATACGACTGGGCGCCCAGTGCGTAACAGGCTATTCGAATATATCTACAAAGGGCGGTGGTCAGGTAGCAAAGAAACAGAGCCAGGGAGGCACGACTTCCAACCGTCCTGCTCCCGCGAAGTTGGATCTTGGGCAAAGTCTGGGGCCCGAGACAGTCCAGGTTCCATTGCCAATATCATCTCCGTTTTTTCCATCAACTACGAGTACCGATAACGATCCGGCGACTTGGTCTTGGGCTGGAAATGGTCAAGCTCATTTCTCGCCTGTCGGGCCCTCAGACACCTTGCCATTCTCTTTCCCATATGGCAATTTAGATTTGTGGGCGAATGCGCTGAGCTATCTTGATAGTGCCAATTTTGGAGAGGGCGAGGGAAATGTTTCTGGCGATCTCGAAGATATGGGTGGGCTTTCGTTTCCAGAGAAGGAACAGTCAAGAAATGCTTGTAAACCCTTCGAGGTTAAACAACCACCATCACCATCAAACACGTCACATACACTTGAAACTGATCAACGGCTCTCTACTCTTGGTTTAGACCTTTCAATACGATTACAGCAATGCGTCGTGGCCAACAGTCGACCTTGGGATTCCACAAATGGGGATAGTTCATGTTCATCTTCCCTTCAAAGAGGTTCGTCGGCAGCTACGACTGAAGGAACGGATGCCATGGCTACGGATCCAAACGAGATTGGTTCAACAAACTGCATCTCCTTTGGTCACGCTCTGCGCAATACATCGGAGTTCGTCGCCATCATTCAATCTTACGGTGCCGGGCGCAGCACCCCTCAAAGTCCAAATTCAAGCCCATCCTTGGGTGTGATTGCCACCCTTAATGTTCTGTCCGTATATCTCCAGGTCATTGCAATCTACGACCATCTTCTCGGACGGCTTCACGAACAATTATACAACTCAACCAGCCAAGCAGGATTTAATGCCGAATCCTTCCCCGCATTGCAGACACTTCCCGGGCTCCAATTGGCCGGGTTATCGGTAATTGAAGGGAGCTTGCAAACCAAGATTTTGATCCAAGCCATTTTGCATCAGCTCGAGACGATCGAGAATCTTCTCGGCCTTCCAGCCGAATTTCGCGTGGCCGATCGACAAGATGTGCATACCAAGGGATTGTTGGATGATGAAAGAGCGAGAATTTTGATGAAAGCCGCGATGACGGAAGGGCGATATGGGACCCAGGTCGCTATGGATGATCCACAGGAAGGAAGCGAGCTGGGAGCATTGGCCTCCTTGAAGAGGAATATCCAGAATATTAGACAATTTCTGGCTGCCGGTACTCTCTAGTAGTGCTAACCAGAAAGTGTATCGTATAGACATACGGTCATGTGCCCTTCCTGTGAATAATGAATTAGAGACTCAAATCCCACTAAGATGGGGAAAATTCGCCTTCGGTGACTCTTTAGATTGATTTTCCAATGAAATCCTACATACCTCCTGGTGTGGCAGATGGTCCTGCCAAGGTAAAACACTACCGAAAACCCACCTGTATATCATAATAAGCTCTAGTTCTCCTTGAACATAGCCAATCGAAAATCTTCGGACCCTCTTCCTAACTTCCTTAGAAGTTGCTATGCCTCTAGGTGGACAAAATAAGCGGGGGGGTTTTAGTGGTGCACGGACCAAAGAACTCTCGCTTAGCTTGTCCACCCAACTTCGAGAACGAAGCGAACACCAAGTACTTGAGCCTCAAATGTACCTGATGAAAGCCATATTGTGAATACACATGTATGAAAGCATAAAAAGAGTCCTGATTGTTGGCTAACCGACTTATATATCTCATGAAATTTCCTTATTAGGAAACTTAGCCTATAAGGTTGTTATCCTTACAACAAGCTTTTCCCCTCGTATCTCACCTTTGAGTAACATGGCCAGACCATCCCGGATCCCATCCCACTTTCCGGGTATCTCCCTAATGGGATGTGGGCGTAACTTTCCCGCATCGAGGACCCTCTGTACCTCGATTGTCCAGCTCGTCGTAACCTCAAATAACGTTTTGTTGGCTTCACGCGTGTATATCGAATCGCCAAGGTCTACGCGAACGCCGAGACCCTCATATGCCATCACTTCCTTCTTCTTGATTGAGCGTCGGGTCTTCCATGCGTCGGGCAGCGCCTCCAGGCACGCATATCGACCGCCTGTTCTTGGCATGGCGCCAAAGCAAATGGCGACAGACTCGATATCAGTGATGCAGTCGAGCACTTGGCGTATAGGCACTCCTTGGGCCAGTGATTTGATGGTTTCCGTGCACGTTGCTGATGTGTATGCCGCTGTGTACGCCGCGCCATAAGAAGAGGCCAACGGGGCCGAAGTGGTGGAAGTAACCGCAATCGGGGAATACCCAGATCTGTAATGACAAGAGATCTCAACGCTTATCTTTGCACTTGGCTGGTTAGGGCTGAACTCACAAATTGAGGAGTTGCACTGCCATGGTGCCCGTTGCGGTGGCTCCCCCGTACACCAGTATGGGCACCTTCTTACCATCTGCCGTTGGCTCAATAGGAGCAGAGGGTCGACCTTGTAGTGCCAAAGCATCCGCATCACAGAAGGCTAAGCCCACGGTGGCCCAGCCGATGCCACCGAGGGCGGCCCCTTCAAGGTCGCTCCAGCCTGCAGGAATCTTCAAGCAGAGGCGGGAATCGACGACAACATATTCGCTAAATGAGCCATTATGGGTATTGTCCGGAGCGAGTGTGTATGGGAAAAGTCCGCCACAAATTCTGTCGCCGACGGACATGAACTCCGAGAGCTCGGTATTGGGACCGGGACCGGTAGATGCGGGGAAGTTGGCATTTGGTTGCGCAGCAGTGCCAATCGCTTCAATAACACCGCAAAAATCACATCCTGCCACACTGCCGACCACGGGGAAATGCATCACCATCTTGTGGTCCGTAGGGTTGAGCGCCACGGCGAGGACCCGTACAAGCACATGGTGTCTTGATGGTAAGTCCTTACTGGTAGGAATTGGTATGGATCGAGAGATGGTGAGTCTCTCGTGTATGGTCGTCCCCTCCGTCTGCACTATGGCCGTTTGAGCTCCGGCGGCCATGTCGAGGCATCCAAAGTGTGGAATGAGAAAGAAGAAATTCGCTCCTACCGTACCGTGTATCGTTTATAATTGCGAGAGCAAGATTGAAGGTAAGTTTTCTTGGTACAACAAATATTGATATGCACGAACCTACATGCTCCGAACTTACTTATGTTTACCTACAGTAGGTAACTGAATCCGACTCCGAACGATGCCGATTGAATCTTTACTTTGACTTTTCAATACCTACCCACGAGAAAGCTTTAACCAAGTGTACTCTATCTCGAAATAGCTTCAAGCTATCGAGAACGACTGTACGAGCCTCTAAAGGGAACGGTGCTCTCTCGGATGTTAATTTGAGTAAGTTTTCTATAGCATTCACACCATGGAGGCAAACAGGCCCACCGAGTATTCGCGAAATCTCTTGGCACAACCATCTTATATCGGAAGTCGTCACTTTCTTCCCCACTACTTCTTAAAAAACAAAACTAAGTTGCACCTAATGCACCATCTGAATCAGTTGTCGCCCCCTCGATACAAGAACATGCACGAGTATTATGCTTTATTACCCCTCTATTCTGGATGAACTTTCTTCATCGCCCCTCACGCTTAATCAAATTAACATTAAGCTCTTCTGCATAAATCCATATGCAACTGAACTGGGTGGAGATCCAAGGTTATGATAGAGTGAGTACCTTAGTTTACGATCCAAACTCAAGTGTACTACTTGGTCTTCTGAACTACCATAGTGTCTCTTGCATGCAAATGTCTCAAAAAGAAAAAGGCTAGAGGTGGAATAAATGGCCCTGGGAGGCATACAGAGCGTAACAATCTTGTTCTCCTCACGGAAGTCTGTTAACAAATCACTTAACACAATCGTAAATTTCTAGTAAATACTCTGATAATTACGAGGCTAAAAAAACACTACTGTATTTACAGATTTTATTCTTTGGTGCACGTGGAAAACCAAACAAGGTCACGTGAACACATGTTCGCTTAGATCTCCTTTTTTCACGCCAAACTTTCACGTTCAAATTTATTAGTTCGTCGAGAGTTACCCTACTTAATCCTTATATTTTAGGTTAAGACTTTTAATTTACTTATAGCTATTAAATAGAGCTTCCACTTAATTATTAGGATTTACTAATACCTAATTAATTATAAGTGTATTCTTATAGCTAAATATAATCCCTTCGCCGTCCATTTTTGCCTAATAAGACACGCTATTCTGGTTACTCTAGTAACAAATAAACGTTACTAGAGTAATCTGGAAAGCTGGAGTATTCAATTGTGTAGCCTGAATCTCGTATCGTCTCTATAGCGCGTTGATTGAGAATATCGGTTCCCCTTGTTTTTAATAAAAGCTACTTAATCCTCGCGCGTTTCTCGTAGGTAGCTACGCATCTGTTTCTCATGCTACCTTTGTAGTATCTATTCTAACGAGTCTTAGTACTTTTTTGGGCATTCTGGGTATCTGATAACAATGTAGTAGGGCCAACCCCATACACTGCAAATTGTGCAATTGCAGCCTTCGTTAGTTATGCTTGATTGCTGATGAAACGTTATCTATTACTTGTTAGTTCAGACATAGTAGTCTTTGACTTGAGTTTTGTAACCAGCTTCTGCATGTGCAATGTCGTAATCCGAATTTACTCTTCCCAGTGTATAGTGTAATGCCACTTCACAAAAATGAACAGCCGTTCTTGAATATGAGACTAATGCTTCGCTACCTATTTTCAACAGTAGACATCCTCTTTTCCTTTTTCCTATTTCATAACTCAGCTGTCGAAGCCTATTTGCGCTTCTCACACTAAGCTAGACGTCATCGCTGCCTTCAAACACATACGAATAGCGGAATGCCAGAAATAAATGACAGCATTCAACAGGCTAACCAAGACTCCCTTTATGCCTTTTGGACTCATTAAAATGATAAGCTAATATATTCAGACACTTGGAAGGAGATAGTGTCCGTACTAATATAACTTTGAAACTACTCAGAGAAGCAGACCCTCAGTTGGATCTAAGAAAAGCGGATTGGAAGTTTAAGAAGTTAAATATCTAGGGATTATTATCTCTATGACTAGAACTCTAATGGACCTAAAAAAGGTTCACGCAACTAATACATGGGAGGATCCAGAGTGCCTCATAGATGCACAAGCTTTTCTTAATTTAATTTAATATTTAATTTAAATTTATTTAACGTCCGGCGAATGCAACTAGCCCCTATGAAGCTACGTTCTAAAACATCCCTAAGTAGGGCAAAGGACGCTAGGGGGGTACCCTAGAGGTCAAGGGGGTAGAATGGGAGACTATTCTACAAAGATCAAGCTAAAGAGAGAGCCCTTAGTTGGGCTAACCCTTGTACAGAAACAGGAAGTGTTAAAGAAGACATAAAGGAAATAAATCAGGGTTACCCCGAGGTAGCCCTATGGGGGCAGATCTCGGAGTAGAATTTAGATTTGTAGAAGAGCTCTCTAAAGAGCTTCTCTGCAAAGGGGCCGAAGAGGAGACAAGGGTCTTGCTTAGCCTTGTCTATGAGTTTAGGGGTTCTTCGCTTAACTCTTCGACAGTACAGAAGGTGAAACTGCGACTTCTCCTTTCTATAGGAGCATTCGCTGCCTTCGAGCAGGGTATCGAAGTGGCGGAACCGAATATGGTATACTGTAAAGTCCCCGTGGCCTGTTCGGGCAGCGATAAGACGGCCGAGGACCTCTCTAGGGAGTTTAAGCGTACAAGGCTTCGGGGCCCACGTAGTAAGACTAAGGCGCTTATATAGGGTAGGTATATTATTATACTAGAGCTCCTGTGTAAGCTTTATACTCTTGTTCTTTATATCCCTCCTAAGCGAGGCTATACAAAGAGGGAGAGCCGTTTCTGGACTAGTACGAGTAGCTACCCTGGCTGCTTTGTCCGTAATCTCGTTCCCAAGGATACCGATGTAACTAGGGCACTAGCGAATGCCTACCTTCCCAGGGTAGGCCTGAGCTAGGGCAAAGACCTAGTTAAAGACCTCTTAGGAGGTGCCGACCGAGCGGTAGGTGAGTTGTAGAGTAGCCTCGAGGTTGTCTAGGCAGATCTAGCAGCGCTGCGCTTAGGGCTAGAAAGGAGTATTAATCGCTAGTTCAAGACCGAGAAGGGCAGCTCTAGCTTCCGTATCATAGATTTCAAGGGTCTTGCCAAAGGGAAAGGATTTAGTATTTAGAACTACCCCCCCTCTTATAAGGCAGACTCCGCTACTAGTACTACCGTCGTCGAGCCTCGAGCCGTCGGAGTATATTACTAAGTCACTAGGCGAGACTGTGCTTAGGAAGTCTAGAAATCGTTCCTTGTACAAGTCCTTGTTCCCCTGTAGAAAAGGCCCTCCT
>UNPT01000662.1:0-17890 GCA_900536445.1 Hymenoscyphus occultus | reverse complement strand
TCGTATTGACTCTAGTTTGCGGCAAGGGAGTTGAATAGCGGGGCACAGTAGGGACAGCAGCGACCCTGGCTGGCGGAGTAGTACGCACCATCCTCTTTAGGATAGGATTCCGAGCTCTGTCACGTTTGAGCCTTGCGTCAGTTCCAGAAGTGAGGTCAGCGAACTCATTAAAGTCCTTGATTTTCTGGACTTCGACACGCATCTCGTCCTGCAGGGGCTGTACTAGCTTATCGTACATGTCGTCTTTCCATTCTAACCTAGCGATTCTGCCTTTAGTAGCGTACTATAAGAACTTGAGTTTAAAGTCAAGGAACGATTCATCCGATTCCATAGTAAGCGCTTTGTAGGCCTCTCTTACATCGGCTCGTTCGTGGAGGTTCCGGAGGCTAGAAACCAGGTACTCGACCATAGATTCCCAGTCCAGGAAAGCGTCTTCCGGGTCGTCTTCTACAGCCATAGCTGTCTCCAGTAAGGTAGCTGCCTTGCCCGTCGTACAAGCGAACACATATGTCATTTTCTCTGACTCGGATACGAAGTGGTCTGCGTTTGCGACAAGCTTGCTCTTGAGCAGGACCTGCCATTGGACAAGGGACGGGCTAATGCCATCATCGAGTAAAGGGACGTCCTTGACCTTGGCGCTTAGCTTTGGTTTCCAACTCGTAGAGCCTAAAAGGGAAGGTAACTTGGTTTGTCGGAGCGCGCTAGACCGCCGTCCGGCAGTAGCTTTTCCCTTTTCAGTAGTGGGAATAGGGTCATTTGGAGAGGCCGTGTTCCGCGTCTGGACAGCTATGCGTAGTTGAGCGTTTTCCTGGCTAAGCGAATTGAGTCTTGCCATGATCTGGTCGTACTGCGTAGGAGTAATAGGTACCGGGGTAAGAGAACTGACAGTCCTCTGTCGCTCTTGAAACTAGTCTTCAAGAAGAGAATCGTCGTCTGTCTATTAGACAGTATTAGAGGCTCCAGCGGTTTGTACAGGCGTGTGAGTAAGGGAGGCTACGCCTCGACCTCTACCTCTGTTAGTACGTCTTCCGCGAGCGTTGGGGGGGGCTGGTGATACCATCGTTTAGGGACATATAACGCACACTGCGTTCAGTGATATATAACGTGGTGTTACTAAGGATGATTTCGAGTCGTTTCCGTCGAGTCGAGTATCGTCAGCCAAAAACAAATAAACAAAGTAGGATATTATAACAGGCCTTCCCAGGCGAAGAAGTAGACTTAGTTATAATGTGAACGTGTGGAGTAAACCACTGCTTGCTGTAATGAATACTGAGTCAAACCGAACACTGCTATAAAGAGCGAACAACTAAGTAAGGAGGGAAGAGAGTTCCAGAGGAACAAGAGCCTATATACAGGATTCCTCGTAGCACGCACGTGACGCACGTGACGTGCTACACGTGATCTGACCCTAGTTCCTCCAACTCCGTAACACCTAAGTCTGTATCCTTGCCTATATCTTTCTACCAAGGCAGCCGTGAGATACTAGCTCTATGATAGTAGTTAGGTGCTAGCTATACGCCGAGTTGCCTAAAACACTCCATGTTTTTCGTATAATATTAATCTATATGTTCTGCTAAGTAACTAGTATACGCTCCTACGATTTTGTTGATTATTGAAGAGTAGGCTTTGAGAGCTTTCGTAATATTGGGAGGAGGAGGCTTTAAGAGTTGTCGGAAAACAATGTAGGCAAAAGCAAGGAGGTCTGCTTAAAAAGCTTCCTTCGTCGGGGTGTAGGGGGGCTCCTTATCGGCAGGAGGGTTAGATTAACTAATGACAAGCTAGATAAGCTATCTTGTCGAGGCGTCGATTACGCGAGCGTATTAGTGTTTCTTTTCGACAAGAGAGTTAAAGTTGTATACCCAGCGTACAATATCAGAGTCCATTATAATCGAGTAAATGCTTAGTCGCGAAGGTATATTAAAGCTGTCCGCGAAGGCAGAGTTGTCGGATTGTCTACTTAAAGAGCTTAGCGAAGAGATCAAGGCGCTGAGAGTTTAGTTAATAGTAAGGTATCAGCTCGTATTTAGGGGTCCGTAGACGCCAGAAAGTGAGGGGATCCGTAGACGCCAGAAGAGGGGATCCGCAGATGCCAGAAGGGGGGGGGATCCGTAGATGCCAGAAGGTGAGGGAATCCGTAGATACCAGAAGGTGAGGGAATCCGTAGATGCCAGAAGAGGGGTCTTAAGCTTAATGTCGATTCGAGAGTTGTGTCGAGGTAGAGGGCTGGGAGGCCGAGAGGCTCGCAGAGCTAGACGGCGACAGAAGGCTGGAATAGAAGGGAGGTCAAGAGCCTAATATGTTTTAGATCCTTCACAGGATGAGAAAGGAGACCTTAGTATAATGTGACGGGGCAGAACGACGTGTGATGGTAGAACTAATCCATTCTTAGAATACTAAGGTAAAGAGCTAAGACAGCTCTGAACGATGCTAATATACAGGATTCTGCCAGGCGGTGAGAGCTCACGTGGCAGGTCTGGAACCAGAACTGTCACAAATATATATAAAATTATTATAGCGGGAGTTATATAATTTAGAAGTTATTACTTTCTAATTACTACCTTTAAAGTATAATTATACCTTATATTTATTTACTAGATACCTCGGTACATATATAGGAATACTAAAACTAAAAGTAGTAGTTATACTACTCTTATACCTATATCTAGGTAGAATTATATTTAAAATATATATAATTCAAGTATAAATAACCTAAGTATATAGGCTATATTCTAGTATTCTCGCGATACTATTATATTATTTATAGCTAGTAGAGTATAGCTTAGAGCTAGAATTATATTTTAAATATATATTAATTATATATAAATAATCTAACGATTTAGGCTATATTCTAGTATTCTTATTATACTTTTATAATATTTATAGCTAGTAAAGTATAGGGACCTAAGCTAAGAGTATTCGAGCTTTATATAAGATATATAGCTACGCTACGCCCTAGTTATACCGAGAGTTATTGTTAGGGTAGAATATTAATTAGATTGTCCGCAAGGAGAGAAGGAGAGAACTCCTCGCGGTAGAACTAACTAAATATCTATAGAAAACCTTATTCGCTTAAGTAGGGATTATCACGTATAAAACCATTTACTATAAAACTCGAAATCGAACCTTTACATAAGGCCCCCCCTTATCCTACGAATCTACTACACAGAAGTAGCGCGAGCAGCTTACAACTCCTTAGAAGTAGGCTATAACTTATTAGGGAAAGAGCGATGGAACAGGGCACGAGATATAGAGCCTATTAAGACGTTCGTAAGAGGTTCCCAGGTACTATTATCGTAACCTCGCTACTAAATCAAATATTCGAATTAACCGTCCTAGCGCCTAGAATCAATAATTTTATCGACTGCCCACAGTTCTTGACCACTATTATTAAGGGCTACTAGTATAGCTAGCGGATTATACTGTCCTAGAAGCGGAGTGCCCGTAGTAGGACGTAATAAATTAGTGTAGAAGACAGGGTAAACAGCTTCGAGTTCTACTAGCAAGTCTAGCTTGTACGCGTGCGAGTTAACCTTCTAAAGGACTCGAAAAGGTCCTATAAACTTAGCATCGAATTTAGGAATAGGACGAGTAGATAGGATATTTTTAGTACTTAATAGTACTAAATTACCTACTCGATAAGTAGGGGCTAGGTCCCTTGAATTGTTAGCGGAAGACTCTATCGAATCTCGAGCGGCTAGGAGATTAGTTCGTAATAAATCGAGG
The DNA here is from genome assembly GCA_900536445.1 of Hymenoscyphus occultus. NCBI lineage: Eukaryota > Fungi > Ascomycota > Leotiomycetes > Helotiales > Helotiaceae > Hymenoscyphus > Hymenoscyphus occultus. Next base: position 14,167 of record UNPT01000662.1, on the reverse strand, counting down.
ATCTCCTACATTTTCTGTGCGAATCGAGTACTAGCTAGTTCTTTTGGTAACATAGAATCTAAGTCTTTTAGTAGTACAAAGCTTAGTCGAGGGTAGTAACCGTAGTTCGCAAAAAAGGGGGACATTCTAGTAGAGCTATTTATAACATTCCGTATAGCGAATTCTGCTAGGGGGAGATATTGTACCCACTTCTTCTGGGCGAAGTCTAAATAAAGGCGAAGATATTTTGCTACTAACTTATTCATGATTTTAGTCTGCTTATTAGATTTAGGATAGTAAGCTATCGAAAGTTATATCTGAATTTATAGTATACTATAGATAGCTTTCTAAAAGTTAGCGACAAATAAGGTCCCTTGGTCGGAAACAATAGAGCTAGGAAGGCCGTAGAGCTTCTAAATTTCTCGAACGAAGACGTAAGCTAGGTCGGCAGCGGTTATAGTAGTTTTACAAGGAATGATATAACAGTCCTTAGAAAGCCTGTTAGTTACTACTATTATCTAGTTAAATCTATCAACTCTAGCGAGAGGACCTATAAAATCTATAGATAAGTCGGTCTATCGCTAAAGTAGAAGTAGAAGTGGTTTTAGGGTACCCTAATAACGAAGCTAAGAGTGCTTATTACAAGCGCAATTCTCGCAAGCCTTACAAAACTAAGCAATATCGCTATATAGCTTCGGCTACTAATAGTATCGAGAAATTAGTTCGAAAAGTTTATTCTGTCCTAGGTGGCTACTTTCTATAGAATCGTGGCTCTTTTGAAGTAACTACACACGTAAATTAGTATTAGGAACGTATAAGCGGTCTCGGAAGTATAATTGATTATCGCGAATTACATACTCCGACAAAGACACCTCTTTAGAGTATAGAGTACAGTTAACGCGATTTATCTTAGTAGATATTCGCTTCTAAAAGGGGTTATTAGGATAACCCTCCTTAAGCATACAAGTAATCCTCTGATCGTCAGATTTATAAGCTTCGAACAGTTATACTAGTAACAATTACAAGGCAGGATCTAAATTATACCCCTTAAGTAGGGCCTGATCCTAGTATTTTAGGCGGGGATCGTCCGAGTCTTAGGGCAGATCCTAGGAGCGACGAGTTAAAGAGTTAGGCTTGACAAGGTCTTTTGCGGGGGCTACTTTAATAACAAAGTCGAAAGAAGACAAAAACTTACTCTAACGTACTTAGCGACAAGTGAGATACTTAGTAGTTATAAAGTACTTGAGGTTCTAGTAGTCTATAACGACGGAAATAGGGTATTCGACGCTAGCTAGCTTAGCTCGCCAGGATTTAAAAGCTCGTACAATTACAAGAAGTTCCTTATTATAGATCTCGTAATTACATTTAGCTAGGTTAAATACCCTAGACATAAACGTAACAGGATATGAAACACCGTCAAAGTACTAAGAGAGTATTACGGCAGACACAAAATCAGAAGAATCACACTCTAAGACTACTTCTTTTATATAATCAAAGTAACGAAGAATAGGGGCTAAAATAAAGGCTCGCTTAAGAGTCTGGAACGTATTCTCGCAATCCGAATCCTAGGACTAAGATACCCCTTGTCTAGAGAGGAAATTAAGAGGCTTGACAATATACGAGAAGTCCTTAATAAAGCGACAGTAAAAATTCGAGAAACTAAGAAAAGCTTATAAGTCCTTAAGATTAGATAGCGTCTACTAACTAATAACTATAGAGACCTTTTCCGGGTCTATCCGTACGCCCTTAGTATTAATTATTATACCGAGATATTTAACTTCCTAGACCTCGAAATCACACTTCTTTATATCTAAATTCAGGCCTGTAGCCTAGAGAGCATTAAGCACCTAGTAGACGTGCTCGCGGTGGGACTGAAGGTTATTAGAATAGACTAGTATGTCGTCTAGAAAAGCAGTGTAAAACATGTCTAAAAATAGGCGAAGGACTTCGTTAATTCGAGCCTGAAAAGTAGCAGGTGCGTTAGTAAGACCAAAGGGTACAACAAGGGATTCGAATAAGCCATATCGAGTGTTAAAGGTAATAAGCTATTCGTCTCCCTCTTTCATCCTAATACGATTAAATACGGTAATCACATTAAGCTTCGTAAAGTATCGAGCTTTGCTTAGGCGCTGAAGAGTCTCCTAGATTAGTAGAATAGGATACCGATTCTTAATTATAATATTATTTAAGAGTCGATAATCTACGCAAAAGCGGAGACCGCCGCTAGGCTTCTTTGCAAATAAAACTAGTAATACGGCAAGAGAAGTACTTATACGAATAAAGCCCTTGTCTAACTATTCCTTAAGATACTTTCTTAAAACAAGAAGTTCTAGTTTAGACATATTATATAACTTACTATAAGGCAGGGTCTTGTCTAGCTTTAATTTAATATGGAGATCGCAATCCTAATACAGTAGTAGGATATTAGCTACGTCTCTGTTAAAAAGTGGTAGGTAACAGTAGTAGTATTATAGTAAAAGAGAAGTAGGATAAACCGTCGATTTTAGTCGTAAAGCGATTTCTACATCTTCTATCGATACGCTACGTAAATAGAGCTCCGAGGCTCTCTATTGTCGAGTTCTAGGGATATTTAAATCAGGTAAGAGAGAAAAAGACTCCTCCTCTTTTAAAATACGCTCTATTCGCTAAGGGCTATCTAAGCTGTCATCTAGACGTATCTAACGAGATTCCTTAACTAAAGAGTTGTCTAAATCTATCCTAGATCTCTCTAAATACTGGTTAATTTTAAAGAGAGACAAAGAGAACACCTCGACTCTATAAGTCTTCGTAAGCTTATAGAAAGCGGCAGCGCCTACTTTCCGCGGCAGTAGTACTCGTACCTCTTCCCTTATATAAGTAACTTATATAGTATCTAGGCGCTATAGTATATAGTAGGCCTTACAAAATCTAGAGCAAAAGTCGATAACTCGTCCTATCTAGTCTACGTTCGGGTTATGAAGGGCTAGCTATGGTTGTCCTAGAATAATATCGTGGGATACTAGCGTAGTAACGTAAAACCGTTACTGACGTTCGATATGCTTACTAATAATCAAATCTAAAGTAATAGTATGTATAATAGCACCTGTAATAGAAGGCCGTCCGTCTATAATACGAAGACTACGTAGTCGAGCGAGTAGTTCTAAAACAAATCTATTTCGTTACGCGTAGGTGGAATTAATAAAGTATTAACCTAAAGTACTAGAATTAAGTATATAATAAGTAGTAGAAGTAATATATAGGTTATTAGTATTCTTAAGGTCTTTGTAAACTACCTTACAGGGGACTTCCATAACGTTCTTCTACCTATCCTTAAGTAAAGAGAGCTTTAATATCTTATTCCTTTTACGTCTCCGACGGCGACTATTGTTAGAGACTATACTTTTCCCGCTTCCTTCTTCTCTTTCGCTTCCTTAGCCTTCTCTAGCTTAGGACATAGTGTACGTAAGCTATAGTTAGGAGAATCGTAGTAAAAATACAGGTTGTGCTTAACTTAATATTCCTTCCGAGCTTTCTTATCCTTAGTAGTAATAGTACGCTTCTTGTCCTTAATATCCTTCTTAGTCTAAACCACTTTACTCCCAAGTCGTAAAGTATTAATGTCTATAGGGTCGCTAGGGCTATCTATAACGGGAGTAGAAGCAGGTAGAATAATAGTAGCTAGCAAGATAGAAGCTATAGCTCTTTTGCTTAAAAAATTCTCGCTAAAGACCTGTCGACAGATGTAATCAGCTTCTCGGATAAGGGTAGCGAGATTCTAGAGGTTAAGCTTGTTAGAATAGAGCGGGTTTTATAAAACGCGATTAGCGACTCGGGAATCTAGGGTATTAAGTAGAAGTGTATAGGCCTTGTATCTAAGCGACTTCGAAGAGGTACAAAGGGACAAGAACTAAGCAAGGAACTTATCTATTCTTAAGTTGTTTTATTATAGCTTAATAAGCTTTACAAAGTTGTCGCTCCGCGAGTACGGGTTACTAAAGGTAGTACTAAGAATAGCAAAGATACTCTCGACAGATTATAGAGCTAGGCTATATTGTCCGAGTTTATTAATATACGGATCGATATACTTACGTACTTCGCCTTCTAAAGTACTTAAAACATAGTTTATATAATCATTCTTAGTAGTCTACTAGTCTCGATTCTACGAGAGCTTAATTCTTGTACTAATAAGATAGCTACGAAGCTTAGCGGGGGAACGGAGCTTACCTCCGAATTTCGCAGGGTCAGGATATGCCGAGGAACGCGTAACGTAGACTTGTTATTGTGAGGTATTCAATAGTAGGGGTATAGGAGTAACTAGAGCTATTTAAGTAGTAGTTCGAAGCTTATTGTTCTATTTCTAGAGCTCGACGAATAGGTTATAGAGTTACGTATATTCCCGTTAGAGTTTCTCAGTGTCTTCCTTTACTTCTTCCTTATCTCGAAGGGCCTCTACGTATAATTGTTTAGTTACTTCTAAGTTCTCTACGATATCCTTAAATATTTGTTAGAAGGTTTAAGGGTTTCTTTGTGCCGCTTAGAGGAGTGTAGCTAGGTCGTTACGGTAGTAGTAGAGGTTATTAGTATCGAAGTGTTTAGGTTAAGGTTATAGATCTGGTAGTAGATTATTCTAAGCTACGAACCCGCTAGGTGGTTATAGATTTTAATCTCTAGCCTAGCCCTCGAAGCTAGTGTCGAAAGCTTAATTAGCTATGATAGAATACAACGACTATGTCGATCGTATTAGTTCGTAAAAGGCGGACAATATGTCAGGGTAGAATATTGATTAGATTGTCCGCAAGGAGAGAAGGAGAGAACTCCTCGCGGTAGAACTAACTAAATATCTACAGAAAACCTTATTCGCTTAAGTAGGGATTATCACGTGTAAAACCATTCACTGTAAAACTCGAAATCGAACCTTCACAGTTATATAAAACTAAGAGCTTATTTAGATTAGATTGTTTTAGCGATTATTCGTATAATCGCGAAAATAATTACTAATCTAAATATAAGGCTATATTATTTACTTAAAATATAATCGTAATATAATTATAATATAATTACTATATAAAAGAATAGCTTGTTTTTAGTACTATTTCGAGCGATTATTTTTAAAAATATATATAAAGTACTATAAATTCTATAGTTAAACTTTTAAAGTATAATATCTCTATATATAATATACCTTAATACTTCTAATCTTATTATATATATTATATATACTTATTATTCCTTTTATATATAAAGTATATTTATAGTATATAGAGTATTTATAGCGCGAGTATTTATAGTATAAGAAGTATTTATAATATAAAAAGTACTTATAGTATAAGATATATTTATATAGTATTTACAGTTTATATATAGCTTAAAATAAGGATTTATATATACGCGTTTTACTCTATTTATAGTATTAATAATATAATAATAAATTAAATTAATAAGGTATAGTTAATACTTAAATAGTAAATCTAGTATCTAAAAATCCTAAATAAGCTAGTAACTTTTTCTAGCGATTATATAGAATAATTATAAATATAATTATAACTTTTTTTAAATCTAAATAAGCTTTAATATTACTCTCGCGCTTATATTATACTAGAATTATACCTATAATATATATAAATAAAGTATTAAATATCGAAGTGTCTAGGCTATATTTTAGTATTCTTACTATATACTCTTAGAATATTCATAGCTAGTAAAGTATAGGCTAGAAGCTAGATAAGTATAACTATAGGTTCTAGTAAAGTACTAGGGGTATTAGTAGATATTACTTAAAGTTTTAATATATAATCCGTTATATTTAAACTCTTTTCCCTTAGTATTTAACTTTTAATTAAATAACTTATTATTATTAAAGTATAAAGCCTTAGCTAAGATATCTACTTTAGAGCCGACGAGTTTATACGAGCTAGTATAAATAGTAAAATATATTTATATATAATAAAGACTACTATATTTAAATATAAGAAATAAACTAGAATTAATTTATATTAAACTAAAATTAAAAAGTATAAATAAAAGAGAATATATATAGATTTAACTATATTATATCTAGACTATTACTTTTAGGGTTTTATTATATAAAGTATACTAAACTACTTTATAAATACTATTAATTTACTAAAGTATTAATTACTTATATTATATAAGAAGAAGATTTAAGACCTACGAGGCTAGACGAGCTCGTAGGCTTACTCTCGCCCTTTTATTAGGTTTAATAGTCTCTTTATAAGTTAATTTATTTAATTTATTTAATTATTAATTATAATTACAATTTATTATTAAGTTATTAAATTATAAGTACACCTCGTTAGCTACACTAGCTCGTACGAACTCGCCGGCTCTTAAGTATATATTATAGCTAAGGTTTTATACTTTAATAATAATAAGTTATTTAACTAAGAATTAAATATTACGGAAAAGACGTACTTATAAAGCGGATTATATAGTAAGGCTCGAAGTAATATACCTCTACTACTCTACTAAAATCCGCGGTTGTAATTATATATCGCTTCTAGCCTACGCTCTACTACCTATAGATATTATAATAGTATCGCGAGAGTACTAGAATATAGCTTAAATACTTAGGATATTTATACTTAATCTATATATATTTTACATACGATTCTGTTCGGCAATGCGGGTTGGAAGGCATATAGATTCAAGTCTGATCTACGTAGAGGCTAAGTACAGTGGTGGTGGCGGTGGATTACGTAAGTACGGAACAAAGTAAACCCGGCTCCGACGTCACGTGTAGGAGGTGGAATCGCACCACAGGATTTCTCCTTAACAGATTCTAACTAAATATAAGCGTAAGAGTAGCGGTTTTAGGTATAATTCTTAGTATAGCTAGAGCGTAGCTATATATCTTATATAGAACTCGGATATTCTTAGCTTATATCTTACGTTATATATACTAGCCTATACCCTACTAGCTATAAATATTATAATAGTATAGAGAAAATACTAAAATCTAGTTTAAATACTTAGAATATCTATATTTAATTTATATATATTTTAAATATAAGTCTAGCTTAATATAAGCGCGAGAGTAGTTCCTATAGTATAACTAGTTATACTTTAAAGGTAGTAATTAGAGAGCGATAACTTCTAAATTATATAACTTCTATTATTCTTTACTTTATAATATATAAGGCTACTAGATACCGGTAGTAGCTTCTAAGCGAGAGTATTAACGCGAAGCTTAATTAGAATATACTAAGTATTAAAAATCGACGTTTCGTTAGAAGTACGAATATAGTTAGAAATTAATATATTAAATATATAATTAATAATTCTAGGTAAGGTTTAACCTTATATTCTAACTTGTTACTATTGGAATTTTAATTAATTATATTAAGGTATATTAAAGAGAAGAAATAAAGGTAGTAGAAGTAGTAGTAGAAGTAGTAGTAGAAGTAGTAGTAGAAGTAGTAGTAGAAGTAGTAGTAGAAGTAGTAGTAGAAGTAGTAGTAGAAGTAGTAGAAAAAGTAGTAACTAGTTATACTTATATAATAAAAAGGGGACAAAAAGTATATAAAAAAACATATACTTATTAATTAAGTACGTACTTTTAGCCTAGGCGACGAAATTCTATATATAAAATTATTAAAATTCTATATTTTAGCTAGTTTTTATATTTTTTTATAGTGAGCTATATTCTAGGTATATAGGCTAAAAATCGAGCTATACGAATCTAATATTCTAATGTTAATATTAAGCTACTACTCTCTACTATACTACTAGTAGCTTTATATATTATAAAGTAAGAGATAATAATCGTATATATATTCTAAAAATATAAGATTATAGTATAATAAGCTTATTTATCTATATTTTAATTATAAAAGTTTTAAATATATTATAAACTTAATATAACCTTATAAGTTAAATTATACTTTTAGTATTTCTATATATATAACTTCTATAGTTATATAAAGAGTTCTCGACTAGTTAGATATTTTCCTTTTATATAAAGTAGCTAAAATGTATACGTTTTTTCTCGCTTAAAAGTCTAAAAAACTATTTTTCTAGATATAATTTTAAGGTATAATATAAAGAAAAAATATATATTACTAAGTATATTACTCTAGTTTATTATAGGTAGTAAAGTATTAATAGTACTTTATCTAGAAGTTAATATAAACCTAGATCTAAAACTTATTTTCTTTATAATAAAAAGTACTTTATTTATAACTACTTAAGTATAAATAAAGCTTAAAAGCTTTAAAGAATCTATGATTAAAAAGAGACTAAATAATCTAAAAACAAAACTTAATTTATTTAAAGTTTAAGGGGTTAAAAATTATTTTTATTAAAATACTATAAGAAATATATTACTAGATCTAAGTCTAGTAATAGACCTAGTGATAATTATAATAATTTAAGTACTAAAAGTGCTATTAGTTATATACTTTCTATAAAAGCTAGTAAAAGAGAATTAATATATTATTATAAAAGTAAAGTAGAACTAAAGTATAAAAATAATTTAATAATACTTTTATTTAATATTCTTTATATTTCTAAGCTTAAAGTTAATATATCTTTAGTATAGTATTTATATTAAGTAATTCTAAATATAAAATTTATAAAAGATATTAATAAAATATATATTATAAATATAAAATAAAAAGTAGTTAGTTTTAGAATATATTAAGACGTTTATACTATTATAGAAGTTACTTAAAGCTATAAAGAGATTACTTTAAATACTAAAAGTAAATATAAAGAATTTAAAAATAAATTAATTACTTAAACTAATATAAATTAATACTTTAAATATTATAAAAGATTTACTTATTTAAGAATAAAAAATATAAGTAAACTATATACTATTATAAGCCTCTAAAAGTAAATAAAGATTCCCTAAAACCTTAATATTTATAAAATATATACTATTACTAAAAACTAAAGAAGTTATAAAAGAAGCTTTAATTAACTAGAAGATTTAAATTAAATATTAATTAAATAAGAGAATTAAAAGCATAAAATTAAATAATACTTTTAAACTCTTTAAAGTAATAAATAAGTAGTAGATAATGAATAAAGTTAATATATAATTAATAACTATTACTTCCTTATATAAAAATAGCTTAGTAAAGAGATTAATATAAATAATTAAAGCTAATATTTAAGTACTATTAGAAGATACTTAACTACTAATAGAATTCTAAGATAAAGTAGCTAAGATAAATACTAAACCTATAGTTAATAGTAGAAGATTAAGTCTAATTAAAGCTTTTATAAATATTCTTCTAAGTATTAATTATATATAGAAATAAGAAAACAAGTATTACTATTATATTAACTAGAAAACTATTTTAGTAAAAGAGTAATATAGTAAGTTAGTTAACCTAGAAAGGGTTAGAGTATTTATAGAATTTACTAAATAAACTACTAAATATCTAAAAGTATATACTCTAGACTAAAAAGTAATAATTGTATTAAGTATAGTTAAAGTAAATAAAGAGACTAATAGTAGTAATATTAATCTTAGGATTTAGACCTATTTAAATAAACTATAAGAAATAAAGAATATTATAAAAGACTATAATTCTCAAGAGAGACCTATAAATAAAACTACTACTTTATAAGAGTTATTGCCTCGAGTAGTAAGTCTAACTATTCCCTAAGTAGTATTACTTTAATTTATATTACTATATAATATACTAAGGTTTATAAAGGTATTAAAGATATTAAAGTTTAGGTTAAGAGAGATTAGAATAAAGATACCTAAGAAATTTAAAATAATAAACTATTATAAGAACTATTACTATAGTTATAAGATACTCTAGATCTACTATAGACTTTATAAGATACTATAATAATATTTTATCTAAATATAACTATACTAACTATACTTATAGTAGTAACGCTAGCTATACCTACGTCTACACTAATATATTTTACTTAGTTAGCTAAGAGATATATAAAGAGAAAGCTAGAGGAAAAACTAGAGATTAAAAGAGTTTATACTATAATTATAAAAGTAATCTATAATAATAATAAAGTAGATATTAATAAACTAAAGGTTCTATTAAAATATAACTTAGCGTTTCTAATAGAAGTTATTATAGGTATATAGATTCTATAAACTTATAAATAAATAGTAGAAGATCTAGTATATAGAGAAAGATAAAAGATAGTTATAGCTCAAGAACTTCTTATACTTTATTAAAATAATATATTTAAAGATATTATCTCTTTAACTAGTATAAACTAAGTATTATATAAGTAGGTATATATAATTAAGACCTTAAAAGATGGCTTAATTAAGAGATTTAAAGCTATAGCTTATTCTATCTAATTAGGAACTAAGGAACTGAGTTTCGTAAATAAAACCCTAGCTTCTAATTAAATAATAGACTCGGGTTACTTATAATATATCTATTTATCTAAATCTTAGTTTATACTAGAATCTATATAACCTATTATATAATTAATCTAAGGTCTTAGAAGTATATTTATACAAAAAGTAATTAGAACTATATAAATTAAGTATAAAGGAGACTAGGGTCTATATATAGTATACCTTTAAAACGTTTTATTTATACTCGGCAAACGATTTAACTTAATATTATCAAGCTAATTATTTAGTATTAATTAATTTACTAAAAAATCTTTTAAAAGTAGGTTAATTTTAGTAGTAAACTACTAAGGCTTATACTAAGTATAACTATAAGGTAATATATACGCTTATACTACGTACTAAGGGCCTATTTAGATTAGATTCTTTTAGGATTATTTATATAAAAAGAATCCTAGATTATTTTATAAATAGTAATAGATTAGTAAGTATCCGAGGCTTTCCTAGTACCCCTATACCCCTTCATTTACTACCCCCCCCCCCCCTCGGTCTCGCGTATACTTATTATTATACTTTTATACCTTATAATTTTATAATTAACTACTACTTTTAAGTTAACTATAATACCGCGCGGGAAGCTAGTAATATAGGTAGAGGATACTACGTAATTATTAGACTCTAATATAAATATATACTAATAGTAAATAAGGTATAAAAGTATAAGTATGTATATATAAGGGGTAAATAATCCCGAAAGCTACTCCTTTAATAAGTAGCTTTTATTTTAGTAGAGATTATTTTAGGATTCTTTTATAAGCTCGAAAATAAGCTAGCGTGTTCAGATTAGGAGGATTATTTACAGGATTATAAAAGAATCTAATCTAAATAGGCTCTAAGTACTAAATAATAAATCTATACTAGACTAGTATTGGAAAATAAGCTATCTAAGTACTATAAATATAGAAAAACTATAGTAAATAAGTACTAGAATAGATTTACATTTAGTACTCTTTTATACTATTTTATATAAGTTATATATTAAAGGTAAGTATACTAATAATTCTTATACTAGTATAATAAAGCTAGGGTAGTATAAAATAGCCTTTATTTATATTAATATTACTAGTTCTTTATAAATCCTAGAACTATAAGAATAATAATAATATATTATTATTATTATAAAAGATAAAAATAAAACTTTAAAAGTAAAATATATCTAAATAAAAGATTAAATACTACTTATACTTTAATACTATAAGCTATACTATATTCTAAATATATTATAATCTTATAAAAGAATAAAGAAGTAAGCTTTATAATAACTAGGCCGAAAAGGTAGGTATATATATAAAATATACTATAACTACTTTATAATAATAGAGTAGTATAATAAAAAGACTAGTTTATATTATTATAAATAAAATATTACTAATATTATTAAATAGTACTTTAAATAAATAATATTAAACTAAAGCTATATAAATAGTAAATTACTTTTAATATAAATTACTTATTACTTTATTTAAAAAGACCTCTTATAAAATATAAACTAGTATAAAACCGAACTTTAAATATTTAGTAATTTTTAGAGTAACTTATTTATTTTAAAAAAACTTTTAATATAAAATATTAAAACTTAAAAGTGAAGTTAAGTAAAATATTATAGTAGGTTATAAAAGAGACTATATATATTAAATCTTTTATAAAAGCTAAATTATTTACTATACTAATATCTAGTTTTTACTTAAAAGATATATATTACTTATATCTAAAAGCGATTTAGAAGATTTACAAGAATTATACTCTATAAACTCTTTTCATGATACTAAACTTATAGTAGAAACTATACTATTTAAATAGAATATAATTAATATACCTAAAAACTAAGATTTAAAAAGTACTAATAAGAGCCCTAATAAGAGCCTTAATACTATAAAATTTTAAAAAAAAACACGAATTTTTAAAAGTTACTAAAAACTTCTAGAAAGCTATTCTAGTAATTTATATTAGATTAGTAGTAGGAATATAAGTCTATAATAATATTAGACTATAGTATTACTATCGATAGTTGCCGAAGCTCTTTATAAGGGGGAATAGTAAACCTAAATAGAACCCCTATATTAAATACTATAAATATAACTATAGAAGTGACTAGTAGAAAAGAAGTAAAGGAGGTAATAGGCGTAGATACCTTAGTACCGTACTATATAGTAGTTAATTAGAAGTTAACTTTTAGTTAAGTTAAGTTTAGTTCTTATCTAACTTAGTCTAACTTTTACCTAACTTAAGTTTAACTTTTACCTAACTCGAGTCTAACTTTTACTTAACTTAACTCTAACTTTTACTTAACTTAACTCTAACTTTTATTAGACTTAAGTTAAGGGTTAACCTTACCTGGGTCGACTCTAGGATAACCTTTTCTCGACGCTAGTTTAACTTAAGTCTAATATAAGTCTAATATAAACTTAACTGTAGTAAATAGAACTCTAAATCGCTTAGAAACAGCCTGAAAAGTTAAGAATCACGTGATTTCGTGTTATTTTCGTGCCTGCACTACTCCTTCGAAACACGCCCTTTTACAACTCTATACCACTACTATATATTACTACTATATACCATGCTACTACTATATACTAGCTATACTATAACCATATACTAGCTATATACGGGTCGTTGTACGAGTGGTCGTCGTTGTACGCTTCGAGGGCTTCGTACGCTTCGAGGGGAGGGTAGTCGAGTACTTCAAGGTGTTAGTATTTAAATCGGACTAGTCTAGATTAGTTAGTTTCCGGGTATATCTATATCCTAGATGCCTATAGCTTAGTCTTTAATTAAGCTACCCTTATATAATAATTAGTAATTATACTATAAGGGTTAACGTCTCTATAAGACTATTAATAGACTATATAAGATAATTAAAATCGAGACTAGAGTTTATTATAAGTTAAAGTTATTATTATAAGAGAACTAACGCTAAAAAAGAAACTAATTAATTAAGTATAAAAGTAAGAATTAGTAGAGCTAAGACCTACTATAACGATAGGAATAATTATTATTAAAGCTAAAGAGAGCTTACTATTAATACTAATTTATAAGTATTAGAAAAGGCTAAGAGCGTTAATACTATATTATATTTACTAAGCTATAGCTAGGCTATATATATAAACTAATTTTATAAAATTAAAACCTATATTATAAATATATATATAGTTACTATTATAATATAGATAATTAGTTATAAGAATAAAGGTTAGTTCTAGTAAATAAAGGTAAAGCTTATTACTAAGAAAGTTGAATATACTATTAAATAAATACTAAGAGAGTATACTTAAATTATAAACCTAAAAGTATAACTTAGTATTAATAAATTATTAACTGTATTAATAGTAGATATACTATTAATAATAAATATCTTTATTAATAATCTAAATAATATTATATAAAAATAGAGATATAAATTATAGAATATTAATAATAAGAAGGCCTATTTATAAGATAAGGTAAAGGTAGTTAATTTTATACTTAATACTCTATCTAAGGAAGATTAGAATCTCTATAATAAGTATAATTCAGCTTAGAGATTATAGAAAGCGTTAAAGGTAAAATATAATAAAATATAATAAAATAAATAAGTTAACTATAAAAATATATAACGTGGTTTACCACCGAGCGACGCATATTACCGAGCGACGCACTTTTCCCTACCCTGCTACCTAAAGGGTAAAATTAAATAATCACAACATATTATATTAATTAATCTGAATCTAAATCTAATGAACTAGAAGTATCTACACCCTCTTGACAAGTTCGTGTATTATAACCAGACTTCCCGCAGGTACTACATCGTCGCCTAGACGGCTGCCCCTCCTTTTGCCTACCCCCCTCAGAGCGCTTGTCGCG
>UNPT01000726.1:0-13182 GCA_900536445.1 Hymenoscyphus occultus | reverse complement strand
TGACATCTTTGATACAAGTAACGAGTTCACTTCCAAGTGAACAACCCGATAGTCTTCTTCTTATCCTAGCATACCAACCAGCGAACACCCAGCCAAGTTTAGTTAGCCAGTTTGAGTATTCGTTACACCAGGACCCCCGCGTCGACTACAGGAATGGATTAAGGCTTGGGAGAAGGGATTAGATTCGTACAAAGAATTGGACAACAATATAGAGATGCCTACAAGCTTGAGGGCAAGCTTTTTTTCAAAGGGGGGGGTAATGTAACGGTCCTGACCATCACGTGCCACTTGTATCACGTGGCGTCGCTCAGCGACCCACACCATGTACTTAAACTCGAGCTCTCTCGAGCTCTCCTCTTCTCCTCAGCTTAGAATCTTCGAATAGACAGTTCTACGATTCCATAACCTACACCTTGGACGCCCACGGGCAACATATCGTACGTGTCGTCACATATATCCTCGATAGATAGTATTCTGAAGTACCTAGAGAGCCGCGGATAAAGCGTATTTATAGGATAATAGATATAGAATATAAAGAGAGCTTAAATAGTATTAGGATAAGATACCTACTCTAAGCTTAATACGTAGATTACTAGAAAATATAAAGTAGTCTGTAGAGTAGGTAGAATCAAGAGTGTATTTAGAGATATAGAGTATCTAGCTAAGTCCTAGATATTAAATAGTCTATCTATAATCTAAAATCATGCAACAGATACCGGATATTCACTCATAGGTTGTAACTATAGAGTAACACGGTAGAGATATAAATCATTGCATCGCGACAGCGACACTGTAGGAAATCCCAAAGCCTACACTACGCCCGCGCATCAGACTACAAAAAGTGCCTTGTAGATTCCAGTTTGACCATCAGAATATGTCTCACCCCCTTTCGTCTCCCCTCATCTCTAGGCTCCAACACCAAAACCACTTTCCTACTTCTCTACCCGGTGCTCTTGCCATAGCCTGACGAATGAGGGGTACCCGCCAAATTGCAGTAAGAACCCCACGTGTCTGGGTTAATTTGAGAGCCGGGGCTATTACAGCGCTGATTAAAAGTACAATCATCGCAGACCTCGTCTATTGCATCGTTGCATGCATGATAGGTGGCTAGATGATTACCAGTTCCATCGGCATGGTCGCAAGATGCGGTTTGCCATTGGCTATGTACACTAGTGGCCAGAAAGGCGATGACGACGAGGGTTTTTTGGAGTTGCATTTTGGTGAAGAGAGAAGAGTGTTGCCGTAGAGGTCTTGAGAAAGTTGAAGTCTTGAGAAAGTTGAAGTGTTGAGAAAGTTGAAGTGGTCTTGAGAAAGTTGAAGTGGTCTTGAGAAGGTCAAAGTAAAGTGTTCTGAACTGATAGCTCTACTTGTAAAGGGACGTAGGCAGACCTTCCTTATATAGACACCAACACGTGGTATGTTCAGACGACTACTATAACGCATTCAAACCCAGTCATATAACGCTCTACCAGGCTCCATTTGGCTGAGGGATACACTCCGAGTGTACCATATAAATTAAAGTCACTCCTCACGCGTACTAACTCGTATCGAGTGGCAAATCCATTTGCTTCGTACATCGAATACAGAGCAAATATTACTCCAAACATAGTGATCTCGGTTTCTTCGGGGTGTAGCAAAGTCCCGTACTTCCAAATCCGCATTCCGAATTCGCTTAACGGCCTGTTCGGCTTAAGATGTTCGTGATCTAAATCCAGGTTCTACCATACAAATTAGAGTTTTATACTTAATATGAGTCACGAGTCTTAAGTCGCATTAAGTATTATGGCACTCGTATTAAGCATTGAAAACGTTTACCTCGTACTTCGAATATGAAGTACTACTCCGAATATCGCGATATAGCTTTATTTAAATTGTGCCCTACGTACTTATTAAGAGAGAAACCAGCTTTTTCCTGTAAATCGTAATCCATTTGGCCCTTTCTGGTTCGGAAGGATTATTATCTAGGGTTCTCTACATAAGTTGAAAGCCTATTACCGAGTACGACTTATAACTCGTATCGAGTATAACTTCCGTTTAGCTCGCATATTGAATATAAAGTAAGAACTAGTCTCAAGAAATAATATAACCTGATTTAGAAGATATAGTGTAAAAGGAAATACGGTAAAGTCCCTTATTTCTATTCAAACTCGCTCATTTATCCCTACTACTTTTCACCCTAAGTAGCTTCGAGTTATACTTAATAAGCGAATAGAAGAGACTAACTCACTTAGATATGAGATACTTAATAAAGTCTTACTTCAGAGACAGTTGGTAAGGTCTTAATTAATCGACCGTTAATTAGAAAGGTAGAGAGAAGCGAAAATGCGAGTTTGCGAGTATCATCTGTCTCGCTATAAATGGTAGTACAGACTTATCTACCCAACTACGTGCTAATCCACCCTTCCTTTGAATGACAAATTCTCCATTGCAGAAGGGGGGGTGGAGGGAGTCTTTTACATTGGTGTGCGAGGTGTACTACTGGTGGTAGAAGGAAGGAGGGGTGCCTAGCTGACTGCAGGATAACTAGCTACCCCGCAGACATACTGCAGGTCTGCGCCGGATATTTGGGCTGATTTGCGGTTGGGACACTGTCACTGTGGAGGATTCATTTGGATGCCGGTTGAATTGGAGATGCTTGGGGAAGAAGGATGGGGTTATTTAGTCTTGATTTTTGTGTTGTGATGTGTTGGGGGTTCGAACTTGGATGGGTGAAGAGGGTGGAGAGGTAGTATTGTATGTTTTGACATGGGAGCTCATTCGTATGCCGGTAGAATCCTAGGATTGTAATAGTTGATGGGAATATTGATTTTCTTTTTGTGTTGCGAGGAGGTGAAGGAGTTGGAGGTGGTGGAACAGTACGTTTTGAGATGGGGGGTGGGATGGATAGATAGGAGAGGGGAAAGTTGGATATATAGTATGTAGTACTAGACGTGGGAGTTTCGTTTTTGATATTGCTGCTTGTGCATGCTTCTTATTTCTATACACCATCATTACTACTACTACCTAACATTCTCCTTTTATAATCCCGACCTGGCTTGTTTTTTTTCATCATTTTATCATGAAACCAACACCCCTCTTCCTTCCCCTCCTCCTCCTCCTACCCAAAGTACACACTCTTAACATTAATTTCCCCTTTGAGTCCCTCCAGCTCACCGATCGCGAAACCGAGGAGCGAACCGAGATCGCGTTCGGAGACCGCAGTAACCCAAGGTTTCCAAGTTGGCATGGGGACGAGTGTAAGCCCTTTCCTGGCGATGTCGTTTGGCCCTCCCCTGTGCTGTGGGAGAAACTCAATGGGACGCTTGGTGGGGTGTTGATTCGTCCTACACCACCAGCTCAAGTCTGCTATGTACCTTACTACGATGCCCAGAAATGCGCGTATGTGCGTCAAAACTTCGCGAATACCACATTCCATACTGAGGATCCGGGGAGTGTTATCAGTCAGTGGGAGGGAGGAAGTTCGTGTTTGCTACCGACGAATGGGACGGTGGGACAGAATGGGGATGTTATTGGGATAGAGGGAGAGTGTAGAAGAGGGGGTATGCCGGAGTATGTTATTAGGGTGGGGAGTGTTAGGGATGTGCAGGTTGGGGTTAACTGGGCGAGGAATATGGGGGTTAGATTGGTTGTTAAGTGAGTTCTTTTTGTGTTTGATTTTGGGTCTGGGAGGGGAGGGGAGGTTGGTAGGAGATGTGATGGAGTGATACTGGTCTCGCTTCTTTGAAGTGTTTACTTTTGATCTTGCTTGGCTTCATGAGTAGTTCATGAGAAAGAGTGCTCGTATAACCGAGTAGCTAATTACTCTCCCATCCATCCCTTCTCCTTTTAGTTTGTCTTGTCAATTCCGCGAATCCAGTCTAATGAAACAAAAACCACAGAAACACAGGCCACGACTTCCTCGGCAAATCCCAAGGCGCGGGCTCGCTAAGTATTTGGGTTCACCACCTCAAATCCACAGAATTCCTGCCCTCCCACACGACAGGGTCTTATACCGGACCCGTAGCACGTATCGCAGCCGGCATTCAAACCTTCGAACTTAACCGCTTTGCCGCCTCTAACGGGATCACGATCTTGGGACCCGGAGGCTCGACAGTTGGAGTTGCTGGAGGGTTTTTGCAGGGTGGTGGTCATAGTACATTAAGTAGTTTGTATGGATTAGCGGCTGATCAGGTGCTGGAGATTAACATTGTTACGGCTGATGGGAAGTTTGTAACGGCTAGTGAGGAGGAAAATCAAGAATTGTTTTGGGCAGTTAGGGGAGGTGGTGGGGGTCCGTCTTCTCCCCTTTTCTTCATAGCCCTTCTAATGTTTGTATTGCAAGCTAATAAGCGTACGCAGGAACATGGGGAATCATAACCTCCATCCTCGTTAGAACATACCCCCAAACCCGCATCTCCTCCCTCTCTCTATCCTTCACAAATGACCCATCCAGTCCCACTGGTGTAAATAACACGACGTTCTGGAAGGCAGTTCAAGCATACTGGGCTTTCTCACCAGAGATTTGTGACAATGGTGGAATAGGGTATAACTTTATCCGTCACTCTCCCAGTAATCCATCAATCCTGACACTCACAACGTCTCTTTCGATGGGGAATCTGAGCAATGCCCAAACCCGCGCCCTCGTCACTCCGCTGTTCAACGAGTTTAAAAGTCTAGGTCTCAATTTGGACCTTCCCAGTCCAGTAATATTTGATATTGTAAATCTTGCGGGACCAGGCGAGTTGAACATCGGAACAGCTCGAACAGCCACTCGTCTCCTTCCCCGCAAGAATTTCGAAGATTCAACTCTTCTAGCGAAAACCAGCGAAGCAATAAAACAATACGTGGAAGGCGGGTACTACTTCCACGGCATCCAACACTGTCCCCTCGCACCTCGCACCTTCGCCGTTAATAACAGCGTCCTTCCCTCCTGGCGGACAGCAGCAATGCACTCCGAAGCCTATGACAACAATCCAGCGACCGGCGCTTCCATCGCCACCCAAAAAGCATCGTATGCTCGGTTTAGACAGTATTTCCAGGGTATTGTGGATGTGGCGCCACACGCGGGGAGTTATATGAATGAAGCGGATGTGGGGGAGACGGAGTGGCAAAGGGTTTTCTTTGGGGAGAATTATGCGAGGTTGTTGGGTGTGAAGGGAAGGTGGGATCCTTGGGGTTTGTTTTGGGTGGTTAGGGGGGTAGGGAGTGAGGGGTGGGAGGTCAGGGCTCCGGGGGGGCTGCCGACAGGGGATGGGAGATTGTGTAGGGTTGGGGGCGGGAGTGAATGAGTGGGGAGAGGTTGATTTAGGGATCGAGGTGTGGGATAGGGTTGGTTCAATAATGATTCAAAAAGAATGGCTAAGCTTTTTCTTTACCTTGCGTGTAAAGAAATTGTCTTTCTCTTATTCGCTAACTCTCAATTTACTTGTGTTAAGCGAAGAACTATTTACAGTCCCCCAAACTGTGCTTCCTTTAGAAAATTCAGCTGTGGCTCATACAACCCTTCCCTCTATAAATTCCCTTCGAGTACTGCAGGAACACTTTCTAAGTTAAAACGCATTTAACGATGCTCGATGCCAACTTCAGATCCCTTGCGTGCGAAAGATGGAAAATACAAGTTCGTAACGAACCTAAGTAAATACTAAACTTCGCACTTTCCAAATCACCAACTTTGTATGCTAATACACTTGAGACCCTTGCTTCTACTTGACGTCTGAACTTTGTACCTTGCTGTGGATCTAACTTTTGGTGTCAAAAATTACCCCAAAGTTTGGATGTGAGGGAGCACTGAGAGGGATAAGCTTGGTTCTACTGTTTAATAGAAGTTGTCTGAGACTTTGGTAGTCTTGTTGAGAATATGGATGAGGTAATGAATGGGCTGACTACCGGAGTACTCCATCGAGCAACATAGTCTGAATATGTTTTTGGTGCTACTTAATCTCAGATGTGTACTACGATGGGTATTTTTACTATAGGGATAGGGTTTAGGTAGTTGTATCCATTGAAAAAGCTTAAAACCTCGTCCGAGTTGTCTCTAGACTAAATGTGAGAGAACCTTTGGTGATTGCAATAGGGAAGCTACACAGACTATCAAAGTTATCTACTGTCATTATGAATCACTCCACCAATTATCTACCCTCTTTTCAGAATATGAGTACCCATAATATTACTCTCGATGCACCTTATCATCTTCAACTAATGTAGTTCCTCCAAGAACTAGGTCTTTAGATTCAACGAGCCTGCTCTTTGAAACTCGACAGGCCTTCCGCTGAAGCTGAGTATAATAACATGGGTCAGTAGAGTACAGTAGATACATTGTACCTCAAGTACCCATGATATAATATATCTTCTAGTGTTTAATAGCTATAAATTACTAAGGGTCACGATAGAGAACGATTTCCTTTGATTATAATCTGAACTTATACTATTGTCGACAAAGGTATGACTGTTGATCCTAGTAGGAATTAAAGAAGTATTAAGTAAGTTCGGATAATTATTAGAGAAGAGGGCGTCCAAGTCTATTATAAGGTCTTAGAAAGGATTTCAAGGTGATGAATTATTCAGGAGCATTTATAGAGCGCCTTCGGTATAAAATAGGTAGATTCCTTCCTGAGTAACCATTTCAATACTTTGATATCGTGCCCTTCGAGGCAAACTTTACAATCAGCTAGATTGATTGTGAATAGATTACCTAACATTATCTTATTACTCGGGTATAACAAGCCTAGAAGTTAGGGTACTATGGGAAACGCCGGGAAATAAATTCAAGTCTCTCCGACAAAGTTTAATTCGCGAATCAAGTCCATAGTATTCTGTTCGTTTTTCAGTAATAGGAAGAGATAGTTAGTTCGATATTAGGCTCTCTATTATAATCCCTCGCTAATGTTATATTATCCGAGCGTGAAATAATTATAGTAGTTAGTTACTAAAGAGTTATTTAATAGCTACTCTAAGCTAGTTATATAATTGAATTCTATATACTAAGTAGTTAGTAGTATTGCTATGACTTACTTGATTAGATAAGTCTATCCTAGTGGATAAGATAGTAGTAATAAGGTCTGTCTACACTTTATAATTGCTTATAGTACAAATAACTCAAGTTATATAAACTTAAACTTTCAAAGTATAAATTATAGTTAGCTCGTAAGACTTAACATTTACGTTAACTTCCGTATCTTTCTAATGTTTCTAATACTTCTGTTTATTCCTTTCGTAATCGGATTACCATGTAGTTATTCTATCTAGAGGCACGCTATATAAAAGAGGCAGGCAGGAACGACTAATAGGTATGAATACAGGGGGTTCTAGAGAGTATGGACGGGGACGGGGAAGGGGTTAATATGTAGAGGTTTCTTTTAATTGAGCTTGCTTTGTAAGCGTAGAACTCCCGTACAGTAAAAGTATATCCCAAGTACTCTAACTCTCGGACCGATTCAAGTACCCGACACTCTAGGAACGGAGAAAATATAGTATGGTTTGTAGAGTAGGAGGAATCAAAAGAGTATACTTAGAGGATAAAGAGTATCTACCTAAATCCTAGATATTAAATAGTCTATCTATAATCTATAGGTATATAATACATATTACCTAGCTAGCTATCTACCAACGAAAGAAAAGTTCCTAGATTAAGCTCTGTAGGTTTTTAACTAAACTTCTAATTCTTTGATTATTATAGGTAGAATATGTGTACTAGTTTTTGGTGGGTACCTTTTAGTAAGCATCTGTAAAGTATACTTTGAGAAGTTTCATAACATACGTCATATACAGAGTTAGTTATTTTATAGGTGCCCGTGCTCACAAGAGACCATTCGCTTATGGTAAGTGTTCCTTATTCCCTCTCTGTTAGCTATTTGAAATCTAGTATTACTTTTCGAAGTTACATCTGATTTTCATTAGCCAATACATCCGCCTATTTATATTTATTCTTGGGAGGAGGGCATTTGTAAGTTCAAGGGAAGAAGAAAGTTTACCGAAATCCCGCTCTCAGGCGAAATAGAGACCAAAGATTTTTTAGTTAGACTTCTACCACTGTGAACAAAACCCTCCGTTCAAAATGCGACTAGTAAGGGCTCTTTCAAGGTTGGACCATTAATGCTAGCATATTATACGAGCTGAATGCGAGGAAAATCCGTCAAGTATACGATAAGAAATTCAAAGTGCCTCTCATGACGTATAAACTTTCTTTTCTAGGCCGAAAGGTTTGGACGACTTACCGGATATAAGAACGTTACCGACTCGTCGGAAAGCTCTCATCGCAAAACCAACTTTCAGAAGCAAAGGAAACCACCTTCTATCCAATACCGCCTTAAGAATGAAGATTTCCGCTGTTCTTGCCGCCCTAGCCCTTACATCTGTTACAGCCGCTGCTGTTCTAAAACGCTATTGTGGTGAAGACGATGGCTGTTTTGAAATCTGTAATTTGGCGGTGATTGTTCTTGCCTTACATTGGTCCTGTTTTAATCACTGACTATAAAACAGGGCGGATATTTCGTGGGCTCTTTCTGTAACGAGGATAATAAACTTGTATGTGTGTGTGAATAAAATGGGTTTTCTCAAAACAGGTCAAACGTAAAGTCGGTACGTGTTTATTCCTTCCCCTATCTATCAAGATTTCTTTTCAGTAGGTTGATATAAGTAATAGCCGGTACCGAAATGCTAGTCTCCTGGCAGTATTCGCGTTTGATTCGTCTTATGAAAAGGGTTGATTCGGTGTTCGTATACGCTCTGTGTATGGTTCCAATTCTGTCAAAACTGGAATGTGGGGAGCTTTACTCGGAGGAGAGTTTTCAATTCTGTTCTCTATGAATTACATTTTCCGTCATGTTCTCATTTTATCGGTCTGAGTGGTCTTTGAGACTCTTTTGGTGTGCGATCATTCCTTAGACGCGCGAAAATAACCCGATCTACCACTGAAATGGGAGCACAAAACTTCTTGCACTTGAGCCAATGATCAAAGAGGAGTTCAAGATCTAGGTTTCTGTTCAACCGTAATCCGTTGCCTTACTCTTTTTCTCCTATTATGAAACCAAATCGAGGACTTTTAAAGCGTTCCTAACACTGTATTTGTAGTGAAATGGAAAATAGAACCTCTTTTAATGAAAAGAAAGGTAGAAATTTGTAGTTAAATAGTTAATAATAATTCGCGTATATCTAAAAACCGAGAACTTCACTTAGAATCAGAGATAGTATTCTCTCCTAGCGTTCGGTATTTAGAATTCCTTTCTATTCTAGAAAACCTATATAAAACAATATATTCTATCTATTATACCCTATAGAATTATAGATTTCTATAATAGAACTAATTATATAACTTAAAAGATAGTCGTTACGCTCTATCTAACTACTAAGAAGGTTATAACTAGTATTAGTATATATAGTCTATACGTATTACTATTCGGCTTACCTACCTAAAATATATAATACTAGAATATAATATTACCCTAATACCTATATATTTATTTACTTACTACTATTACCTAGATATAGTATTCTACCTAGTTAGGGCCCCTCCCTAGATCTTGAATTAAGTATTCTTACTAGGTAAAAAGTAGTATAAATAGTAGTATGAATATCCCCCGGAATTCTCTAATTCTAGAGACCTCTACTCTAGAAGATTTTATTCTAATTTATAGGGCGGGTTAGAATGTTCTATATAGAATAGGATTCTATATATTCTATAGAATTATATTCTAGATACCGAACGTTATTTACTCCTTTTACCTCCGGGGTTATTAAGCTAGGGTATTATCATAGTACCAAACAAACCCCTATTACTACAAAATATCTACAATCTATAGTCTACAAATCTTAAAGGTCTTCCGTCAGAAAATCATGTTAGATACTACACCTAACATTATATATCCGCGATTTCCCCTACCCCATGAGAAATTCCACGTCCTATAACCCAGAAAGCGATAATCCGTTACCATGTAATCTTATATAATATATTCCCTTCTAGAGTATCCGTACAAAAGACAACATACCTTTACTCGTGGAGTAAAAATATCCCCCTTCTAAAAGATCTTTTCCTAAAATCAAATACTTGAATGAATTAGACTATATCTCCTAGTATAAAAAATTCAATTAGTTAAGTAAAGTTGTGACAGACGTGCTTCTGGACAGTCGGAACAAACAACACTCTATTCTTAGGACTAAAGACGAGGAGAGAAGGAGAGCTCGAGAGAGCTGGGAACTAAATACAGGTCGCGCACGCTAGTACTAGCGCGCCTCGCTAAGCGAGCATGTGACATCCAGCCCTCGTGACCATAACCGTCACAAAAGTAGTACTACCCACCCAACTCACCGTGAGTAGTAAAAATCGCTAAAGCCTAATTAATTTAACTAGCCAAGTACTCGATCAACTTATGATTTACTCGAGTAGCGTCGGCCCGATGCCTCGAAGCGCCCCTATATCGACATATATTAATTAAGGATAATAGAACTTTCTTGTATCATACTCGTAGTCACGTTATATACACCTACTCAACTACTACTCTACCACTTAACCTAACCTAACTCAACTCAACATAACGAAATCTAGTATCTACGACTTACACTTATCCAACTTACCTCAAGTACTTCTCTCGTAGCGTCACGTAATTAATAAATATTCTTAACACGGTGCCATCTATAATCTACATACTCAAACCGAGAAAGAGGTCGGGAAGGGGGTAGATATTAATCTGAACGAGAAATGTAAAACACACTCATCGTATATTCACTCCCGAAACATTTAACTTAGGTACACATACATAACCCACGTTTAACTTTTAAGTTATCATACATATCATAATCATTATAACTAGTATTAACCACTATATTAATCCCAACTTCCCCCACTTCCCCCTATTCTTACCCTCCCCCTATCCCCATATAAAAAGAAAGAAACTCCATCTTAGTCAAACTAACTATATAGTACCCGTCGGAAAGTCTGAGCCATTTAGCCGAAGTATACCTAAAAACGACGATTTGCCTAGTTTTTAATAGCCTATAACTTTACGTGTTATAATTAAAAGCTTTATCCCTCTTATAAACTTTTAGTTAAGTATATTACTAGTACTCCTATATAAGTATATTAAGTTATAAAGAAAGCCTATATTAGTATATATTCTAATATTCTCGAGTTATATATTTTAGTACCGAAATAGGGCCGAATTTAGTATAGAATACGTAATTTATAATAATAGACTACTTTAGACCTATTTTACTTAATCCTCTATATTATATAATAAAATCGGAAGAGATAGAAAGGAAGGAAACGTTAAAATAAAGAGATTATATAAAGGACTTTATATTTATAGATAGTCTTTTATATTTTTTCTATAAGTAATTATACCGAGTTTTAGTATAAAAACGGTAAATAGCTTAGACTTATCGCCTAGTATTTTACTCGATTAACTTATAAAGTTATACGTTACTCGAGTAAAGTTAGCCTAATACTTCGAAGTACTTTTAAACTTAGCCGAGAGCCTTTATATCGGGATATATTATTCGAGAATAATAGAACTTTCTTATATTATCCCCTTAGCTACGACTAGAATTATATTAAACTATACGTATTTAAGCGATCTAATTAAACCCTTTAATTTTATAAGTTTTAGGTATAAAATATATTATATCTAATAGAAACTATAGTAAAAGTACCTTTTTTTATATAACTAGATATTTTATTAGGTATATATAAGTGTTATTTAATACTTTAAAGTTACTTCGCGGTTATTATTAGTAAATATATCTAATATAACCCTTTTATATAATAAACTCTAGGTAATTAAACTTAGTATTATTATATTAGAATTATTGTAGACTAAAAGCGTATTTTAAACTTTTTAAAGTATAGTATATATAAATAGTAAGTTCCTAGATCTTCTATATCTAGATATATATCTTTAAACTTTATAATAGTAGAATAATATAAAAGTACAGATACTAGAAAAGTTACTATTCCTTACTTTTATATAAGCTATCTAATACAATTCTAGCTATAGTTAAAGGAATAGTTATATTATATATAACTACTTAAGTACTACTTAGCTTAACTTTTTAAATCTATAACTTATACTTATATAACTTACCTTAAGTACTTTTCTCGTAGTATAAAGTAGTTAATTAGTTTATTAATATAGTAATATATATTAATAATTACTAGGAATATAAAAGGCTAGAGTACTAGAAGAGTTATATTTAAATAACTAAGGAGCGAAGTATTACTATAGATAGAAGCCTAGCTTATATAGCTCTAGTATATACTACTTCTTTATTATATAATCTTATTCTAATATATTATATATATAGGTTCTAGGTTTCGTATAATAGAAACTACTAGTTAATATAATTCTAATAATATTATTTATATACTTCCCTAAGAAAGAGATTAGAAAAGAAGTAGTAGATTTTAATTTAAACGAGAGATATAAAACCTACTTATTATATAATTACTCCGAAATATTTAGACCTTGTTTAGTAACCTAGATTATATAGCTAGATTATTTAATAGATTATCTTAATAAGCGCGTATTTCGAATAAAAAATAAATTATAGATTATTTATATAGATTTTATACTTGTCACGGGTCACATGCAAAGTATTGAATTGAATTGAATTTATTTAACGTCCGGCGAATACAGCAAGCCTTCGTGTAGCTAGGTTCTAAACATCCCTTAGTAGGGCAAAGGACGCTAGGGGGGTACCCTAGAAGTCAAGGGGGGTAGAATGGGAGACTATTCTACAAATATCAGGCTAAAGAGAGAGCCCGCTTCTGGACTAACTCTTATACATAAACAGGAAGTATTAAAGGATAAAAACAAAGGAAAGAAATTAAGGCTAGTCCGAGTTCGGCCTATTAGGGCAGATCTTAGAGTAGAAGTTAGATTTGTAGAAAAGTTCTCGAAAGAGCTTCTCTAAAAAAGGTCCAAAGAGAAGACAAGGGTCACGTTTAGCCTTAGCTATAAGTTTAGGGGCTCTTCGCTTGACTATTCGGCAAAACACAATATGAAATCGCGACTTCTCCTTTCTACAGGAACAGTCGCTAGCCTCGAGAAGAGAATCTAGGTGGCGGAACCGGGTATAGTAGTCTATAAAGTCCCCGTGCCCTGTTCTAGCCGCGATTAGACGACCTAGGACCTCCCTAGGGAGTTTAAGCGAGCGGGGTTTCGGGGCCCACGTCGTAAGGCCTAGGAGCCTATATATAGGGGGTAGAGTTGT
>UNPT01000196.1:0-88841 GCA_900536445.1 Hymenoscyphus occultus | reverse complement strand
CAAATAGTTACTATATATTTAGGATAGGAGGGAGGGGGCGGTTTCCTATTCCCCTAGGACCCCTTATACAGGGGGTAGGGGTAAGGGGGGGCCCAGGAGGAGCCATCTCCTCGGAAGGAAATAGATTGTTTAGTCTAAGGAAGAAGAGACAAAATCGTTTAGAACAAAAAATTTAGTCCGCGAAAAAAGGTGTGTGCAGTAAACGTGCTAACTCGTACATTGAATGTAAAGTAAATACCACTCCGAATAGTGATCTAGCTTCTTGAGAAAAACACTATAGAAAATTCAAGGGATAGAAAATCTGTGTTTTTTTATTATTCGTAATTATAACTCGCTTATTCTACTCATTAACAGTAAGTTATTGTAAAGACTACCACTTTATCTCCCTGACGTCATATATATATATATCTCTTATCTTTTCAAGTTGAAAGACAAGGACTAGCTTCTGAAGATTTTGTTGCGTCCGAGTAGTCAAATCGGTTAGAAAAATATATCCCTTATCCCGTAATAAACATAAGACGAAGCTAAGATGGGGGATCTGAAAATTAATATATATTAATTATTAGTTGTAGACTAGTAGCCCTATCCGATTAAGTCCGCTCCGCACCTCTGGCTTCTAGCTTCTAAATCCTACTAACTGAAGTCAGTCACCAAGAATATCTCGAATTCATGGAAAGATGTTTACATGCATTTTCTTTCAACTGCCACCCATTGACTTCATATATATTTTGATCCAGATCCAGTTCAGGAAGTCCACCTAAAATAATTATGCAACTGAAAATGTAGTGGGACTTTCCGTGGTTCCTTTCAGAGAAGGGTTCAGATCCCCTCTTATTTTGCGTATCTTTTCGACTCATCTTGGGATCTTGTTGTGACTCACATTGAATCCTCACTCGCCTTATTCACCTCCTCGTCTGTTGCCAGATATCCTCCATAAGAGTCAACCTTCTCAAACGTTCCATCAACATTTTGGCAAGCTTTTATAACCCCGAACCTCTTCAGATAATATACCTCCAAGTCATTCAGAAACTCCCAGCTATGAATAGAGGTACCGAATGCCCCATTCCTCATCGTCAGCTGAGAAGAAACCGCACGTCTATAACTTTTCCGATCACGGAGACAGATTGCACCAAAGCAAGGTTCCAAAGCTGTGAATGACTTTCCATCCTTCCCCTTCTTTACTCCCCCTCTATCAACCGCAACCCCCTTCACAACCAAACACGGTCCTCCAAATCCAGATACAGTACAGCAACATAAAGATGACCTCCCAGGCCATCTCCTCCTTTCTCCTCGTAGTAAATACATTCACCAATATATTCCTAGCAGCAACATGCCCACCCATCGAACCATGCCCTTCCATCGACCCAGCCTTACCAGCAGGCCCGGTGACCACGGTCATCACATATGTATCAACCACGATCTCATCCTTGCCGGTGTCCCCATCGGGTTGCACTACGAACACAGAAGGTCGTCCGGTGCCTACGGGAGTTCTGACGAACTTCGCGATCCAAGGTTCGTATCGCCATGTCTCTCCGTCCCATCCCTGTTTTAGGAGATGCCCTGAGATTCGACATACGTTGGATTCTGACGACTCACTTATCCATGGTAGTACAAAATACCTCACACCCCGAAATCCATAACCGTCTTTTGAACCGCTGGGATACAGAGAGCGATGATCGGAACCTCTATCTCAGTCCAGCGGGATCGTATACCCTGGATTTCCAATCCAAAGAGGGTATTGTTTCCTGGGGAAACCTCGAAATGGTGATTAATGGAGAAGTGTGTCCAAAGCTATCATCTGACTTTACAGGATATGGACTTTGCTAATTCGTTCAGTGGACACCGGAAGATAACACGACCAAGATGTTTATGACGAGTCGAGTAGAAGACCCACGGTTCGCTCTTGTCTTTCTTCATGTTTGGCTTTTACAGCCTTTTCGTTGCCCAACTTTCAGTTGCCAATTCATTGTTTGATACCAAGCTGACGCATCCTCCAACACAGAGCAATATTTGACATCATCTACGGTTGTTCCCCCGAGAACGTCCTCCAGCAGGAATTACGACTCAACGCCCGAGGCACATTCCACGGCGGAGACGTCTGCGTACGTCTCACGACCGGTGATCGGTATGAGCTTCGATATTCCCCGCCAGGAAATACGCCTGTGGCTCTTAGTAAGTCCTCCCTTTCCTGAATCGCTTTGCCCCAAAATGTACTACCACATGAAATGTAGTGTGAGGAGGTCACAGTGGTTAAAGATTAGAAGTGGAAAAGTGGTATAGCTGACTTCTTCTCAGAGACGGGGGCTTTATGTATCAAAGTCACCCTGGCGATCGTGCAGTTGAAGGATCCTCCTAGGGGGTTATGAGTTGGGATGGGATGGGTATGGATATAGATAATGGATCTAATAGAAGACTTTTCTGCAAGCGGTGTTCGAGATAACGAGTTTGAGGATATAGGTATAAGGTGGAAGGGCTATTCCTCACTGAGTTTTGATTAATTGACATGGCGGAAATTAGGAAATTGTCTGCGAAAAACTCTATGATTGATGAATAACAATAGCCTTCTAAGAATGAGTCATGTGTGAGTTGGTTTTGTCTGTTCGCACCAATGGAAAGAACCAAAGACCTCCATCCATCTAACGAAAGAAGAGGAAAAAAACGTCACAAAGATTCCACGCCTTACAGGTTAACCAGACGAAAACCAAAAGAAAGAGTTTACTGTTTATCATTTTTCAGCTTGGCAAATCCTCCATACTGATTCTGTCACAATGAAACGGAGTCATGTTACTAATCCACATCCTGAACCTGTTAAAACAAAGAAGAAATTGCACGTCAGGACATTGGCTTTTATGTCAGAAGCTATTCCAGACGCGAGTGTTGGAAAGACCGTCGATAAAGGAGTTGCGAACGTCCGAGATGGCGCTCTTTAATCTGCGCTCGCTGGAAATGAGATCTGTCTGTCTAGCAACAGCAGTCTTCAACACGTCAAAAAGTTTCGAGTTATCTGCAACCCCCTTCTCTCATCGAATCCTTTGACATCTCAATCATCATTCTTGACAAGACTTGGAGCGAAAACTTGCAAGGTCATCTCGATGCAGGCGCGACTGCGCCAGCTTTGGCGTTACTGGTGGTATGAAGACTCTCGACGACCTCGCGAGACGAGATCCAGCTGCAATCAGTAGTGTGACAATGTAAGCTTTGCAAAAGCGAAAATGGACCATTAAAGTCAGGTGAGAATCTCGCCGGCGGTATACTTTTTCTCGTAGATTTTCTTTATCCGAATGAAGACCAGAAAACCCTCTCCCATTTTCAACAGCTAGTGAGGAGTGAAATGTCAGACTACCCATTATGCTGTTCCGGAGATGGCGGCGGATGTTGTTGAAGGGGATCATGGGATTGGAAGTTGTCTGGATTTTTTGAAGTTCAAACTTTGGTTAGGGACGGGAGTGGCTTTAATTGGTCGACGGGAATAGCTTCATGTGTTGATATTGTTCGTTATTATGACTTTTCTTGGAGCGTTGCAAGAGATAGGAGAGGGCTTCCTATTGACACCTAAACAAGGCTAAAAAAGAGACGGCCACCGAGTGCGGCAACAGGGGATCAAAAAGCATTTTAGGATAAACTCGCGATGTGCAACAAAATATCGGATTATGTCCTGATTAGTATAACACGTGAGAACCATATTAACCCGTGAGCGCAAAAAAAGAAAGATAGGATGGCATTTTGTATCCTGATTTACTGTAAGTTTCCATCTTGTTATCTTTTAGGAAGCAATAGAGTGTCTCTGGCTTTGAGGTGTCATTTGAGGAAAGGCCGTTTTACTTGGTGTTTTGAGCGATGGGTCCGAGTTGAAAAGGTCTGATAAGAGTGTAGAGACTACCAAAGTAGAGAAATGACAAATTGACGAGATGTGAAATTCAGCCTGGTTGTTCAGCCACTTGTTATCTTTAATTGATGTGCAGATCTCCTGGAGTCCATGGTCATCTATTGCCATCAAACGAATTGTTCTGATTTTTCACACAATCACGTGTTCCTGTATCAGACCACCAAAGCTGGAGAACACAAAGTGAACCATTCTTGGTCCTTCAATGATTGAAGCTCAAGAGCTTCGAAAGTCGATTGGAATAAATCTGCTTCTAGCGAATCTAAGCATAGATAATTGAGAATGATGACGTGGTTCGGTTTATGAGCACGCAGCGATTCCCCGTACCACCCCCCAAGAAATAATGATATGATATCAATGAAAACTGACGGAAAACATCCATAAGTCCACCATGTCTTGAATTTAAGCTAAATCCTCGTAGCTAGCAAAGGTGATTTTGAGGTGTACATTGTTCCAATGCACAAGAACTTCTTCCTAGATTAAATCGATCGTCAAACAGAAAAGACTACTGTAAAAACATTCATTGATTTCTTCTGCTAGATGCAAGACCTTCTAGGTTCGTCTATCAAGAAAATTCTTAGGGCTTGAAATTCTTCCATTCACCAGGTGAATTGATAAGCATACTGATTAGAAAAGCAAAACAGGAAAATGGGGGAAATGTGCCAGCAATTCTAGATGTTGGGGTAAAGAGAAAAGAGTTTTCCCGATCTCCAATGAGCAGCTAATAGGGAAACAAATCCGTAAAGCAAACCCCAGTAGAGAGATCATAGCTGGGTCAACGTTGAAAATCGTCCGTTTAATGCTGTGAAATATTGACCGAGCAACACAAAACACAATACTGATAAATTTATATCAAGGGGACCTGGTAGAAGGGAACGCGGCCTATCTGAGCGTCTGCTTTCCAGATATCCAAAAGGCAACTGCCAAGATGGGTAAAAAGCATGAGGCTCAAGATCGTGTAGCAGTTCCCATAGAATAGGGGTTCCAAGACACTTGGCTGAGAGGAAGCCGCAGACTTGGCGGAGACAAGCTTCGATGCCAAATTCAAGTGGCCAATGACAGGCTCAGAATTTCTCAGTGGAATATTCCGAGTACAGATAAGCATCAGCCATCAGAGTAAACAAGAGATGTCGACTTTAACCGGATTTGCATTGGCAAGCGCTTGACCGAGAATTTCCAACAACACATCTTGGACTTCTGACGACAGTCGAAAAACTGAGGGAGTCATTGGAAGTTCTAAAGAATTCAAGGCTACCAGTCACCAACCCCGGATGACGAACGGTTGGTAATGCAACGTTTATCAGTTTCCATACGAGTCATTTCCTGCCCCGCAAACTGTTTAAACGACGCAAAACTACCAGCATTTCGATACTCCACGCCGTACGCGGTCGTGAAATTCTCCTTCATACCCATACCTACCCCACTGCGCGCTCTGTTCATCTTCGGGCCTTATTTACCCATGTCTACCTAGGAGATGGTCCATAATCATGCCGCGGATGGCCTCTTCCTAGAAACAAAAGCTTCCCTTACGGTGGAGGGCAAAAGCGGCACGTTATAGTTTGCGCGTGTATATCTCATTACTTCCACTTTGAAGCGAATTTGAACTAATCTCTCAAGTTTTCATAAAATTTCAGAAGTTTAGTAGGAGACGCTTAAACGACGGTGTTCAATATACCAAATCAATCATAGTAATCGTCAAAAAGGCAAAAGAATATGCTGCCGCTTTTGTTTTCTTTCGCGAGCTCCACTACCAAACAATCCACTTTTTGTTATATGGGGAGTCGTTTGGTTGAAGACCCCAAACCCCCAATGAAGCTTGCTCCGCGGTGCCCACACCGCGAGAAATCATGGAATCGATACGGAGTTGTTCCCATCGCCTTGGGGTCTGGGGCAATCGTTTTTATGCACTCCCCCACGTTTCTGTTCTCGGCCGAGAAATATATATCTGAGCTACCTCCTTCTCCATTCCCTTCTTTTCAGACTTGCCAGACCACCCTCGAATCATCAGTTTATCGCAATCATGGTTCTACGTGGAAAGCAATCCTCTCTTGCCCAGCTCGGTCTGGTTGTCGCTCCAGCATTCGTGCTCTTCGGTTACAACCAAGCTGGAATTGGTGGCCTGCTGAGTGTGAAAGATTGGACTGAGACTTTCCCAGAGATTGATACTGTCCGTAAGTGTTATCCCGCACTCCCCTTCTTTTCAAAGCTATCAAGTTGCGAGGTTTTGTTATCTCTGTTGCTAACCTCCGGCTTACAGACGTCACTGGGGCGGTGAAAACGCAACACTCTCTTGTCCAGGGTACCACCGTTGCTACCTTCGTACTGGGTGCTTTGGTTGGTGCTTTGTCCTGTATATTTACTGGAGATATCTTTGGTAGAAGGTAGAATTATCTTGAAGTATAAGGGGGAACATTGCTAATGTCCCTAAAGGAAATTGATTTTCGGTGGTGCACTACTGACCTTCGTCGGGGAGGCGCTCTGTTGTACCTCTTTCGGCTTGGCTCAATTTATCGTCGGAAGAACGATAATTGGTATGGGTGTGGGGATCCTTTCAGCTACGGTTCCTGTCTGGCAAGCCGAATGTTCTGATGCAAAGTTCGTATTTCCGTTTCTCTTCCCTCCCACACATTTCAAAGAGGTTGAGATATTTCTTGCCTTGAAGTTCTGTGTTGCTGAAACGACAGTACTAACTTCAATACTTCTAGACATCGTGGAAAGCACGTCGTACTTGACGGTCTTTTCATCTCTTTTGGATACGTTTTGGAGTCATGGATCAATCTTGGCTTCTTCCAGATCAAAACCGGATCCGTGTCTTGGAGACTTCCACTTGCACTACCAACCGTGGTCTCGTTGCTTCTTATGGCAAGCATCTTTAGCATGCCAGAATCTCCTAGATGGTTGGTTCGTGTCGGAAAAACAGACGAAGCTAGACGCAATTTGGCAATTTTGAACGATGTTGACGAGACAAGTGCTGTAGTAAACTTGGCAATTGTACGAATTTCTTTCTTCAAAAGAAGCTGAAATCAGACGCTAACTCACTGTAGGCTGGAATCGAGCACAATGTCGAAGAAATGAAGGAGCAAGGATTGGGACTCAAGGATTGCTTCAAGAGTGGTCCGGATAAGCTATTCTACAGATTTACTCTCTGTATTCTGCTCCAATTCTACCAACAAATGTCTGGAAGCAACTTGATCTGTAAGTCACATTATTCGGCAAAACACCATTGTCATATACTAATCAATCACAGCTGTCTACGCCCCAATCATTTTCCAAGAAGGTCTCAAGCTCGACAGTCAAACTTCTAGAATCCTCTCAGCTGGAGCCCTCACTTGGAAGTTCTTGTCATGCTTCGTTGCTTTCTTCACCATCGACAGATTTGGGCGTAGAGCTCTTTTCTTGGTCAGCGGTATTGGAATGGGGTGTTGCATGTTGTCATTGGCCATCGCTACATCCATGCCAGAAGATAACAAAGCTGCTTCAATCGCCTCCGTATTTTTCGTATTCATGGTAAGTTACTCTAAATCTTGGACATTGATTATCCACTGACAATCTTCAAGTTCAACTTCTTCGTCCCAATCGGATTTCTTGGAGCCAACTTCCTTTACTGCGCCGAGATTGCTCCTCTAAGTCTCCGTGTGGCAATGTCTTCCGTTTCCACCGCCAACCACTGGCTCTGGAACTTCGTCGTTGCCATGGTTACTCCAACCGCCATCAACGAACTTGGATACAAGTACTATATCCTCTACTGCGTTATCTCGTTCTGCATCCCTCTATCCGTTTTCTTCTTCTACCCTGAGACTATGGGTCAGAGTCTTGAACAGATTGACTCCATGTTCAAAGAGAATGATTCGATCTTCGCTGTTGTCAAGCAGAGTATTAAACAATCAAAGAGAACACCAAACATACCCGTTGACGAGAAGGGAGATGTTATCGCTTCTCACGCTGAAAAGGTTGATGCTGAAAAGGGAATGTCCTCAGCATCCGATAGCGATGAAATTTCCGCTAAGGAATAGATACGAGAAACTCACTGGAATGATAATTGACGAATAGACACTAGATGTGTTCAGGACTAAACTAGACAGTTATTACTGCTACGAATATAATGTTATTTTAGACTTTTCTGAATTTTGGTGAACTTTGCTTGCATGTTCCTGACGGCAAAGGGGTAATTTTTTATCGCCTCAATTCCAGCTATCCTCGGGGGTTTGTTATACTGAGAAACAACCAACATTATCCTTTTCCATTGCCAACTGGGCATTTTCTATCCCTGAATACTCTCAAAATCCTAACCACTTCTTCAAATCGGCTTGATCTCATAACAGCAGTCACGTGCCAAAACATGGCCCCTGGCCAACCATATCGCTGGGAACTTGGCATACTTGTACAGAACGCCGAGCATCCCATCTTTAAGACGCGTCATTAAACAATCTCACCACCTGAAGTTTTCTCGAGGTCTCCACATCAAGCACACCGCTGAATTGTACGTACTCGGTATATGCAATGCGGACATAAACTTAAGGCCGTGTCGCTAGCGCTTACCCTTTTATGAATGGGCTGATTTCCTACGGGAAGTGCGCGATTTTCTATGGGGAAGGAAAAGTCTCGGTCATCGGTCTTCGTAAGCACATCAAGATATGGGTTTGCAAGTTCTGGGACAGTTCACATTGATGAATTCATTGCCAGTCATACAGTTTGTGAAGGCCTTTTTAACAGTTCCCTGTTTGATTAGGTGTTTCTTGAGTGAGGTGGGAACTTTTACCTTTCGTGTGGCATCACATCACTCATTCTGATCTCATCACTTGAATTATCATAGCTCATCGTTCTAATCTAAGTCACTAATGTTATACAGAATTTGGAAAACACTCGTCATTCTAACTCAACAATCTCCGGTAGACAAGATTCCTCATTCTTCTCTCATTTCTTCTTCTTTAACAAACCAAGCATGGACGAACCGACCTTCTTTGTTTTTTCTAAGCCCCTCTCCACTTTCGCAAGTGCCAACGCACCGTGAAACCCATCGCTCTCGCTTTCGGTGGCTTCAATGGCAAGTCTTTCCCGGGCAGGTGGCAAGTAATCACTATCTCGGGAATATGATGGGGACGTCGGGGATTTTGAGTAACTTGACGATCCAACGTTCTCGATCGCCCGCTGTTTTGGTGGTCCTGGTAGAGGTTTGGCATCTGTATTATACGACGACGTTGGGAAGTTCGATGGCCTCGATGGGGGGGTAGAAGCTGAAGGGCCTGCTTGGACTGTGGTATTCATCCTAGCCCTAAGTGCTGCTTGTTTCTCCTTTAGCTCATTTAATCTGCGTTCTTGTTCGGACACTAAAGCTGTGGACTTTGTGAGAGTCCTTCTCGCCAACTCTTGATGCTTTCCTGCTTCAGTTGACGAGCTCAGTTCAAGAGGCGAAGGTAATGCTTTATGGGTCGTTGCGAGTCTGGCTTTGCTCTTCTCTAATTTCTCTCGAAGTTCAGCCAACTTACGTTCCTTCTCGGAAACTAAAGAAGTCGAAGGCGGAGAATTCTTCGAGCTTGATCCCTCCAACTGCCTCATTGGAGCTGATGAGGGTAGCGCGGATGCTGTAGATGAGCTGGAAAAGGAAGGAGCCGTTGGCGTGGATGACGATGAAGCACCAATAGCTTTGAGCTTCAGATTCGCCAACTTCTCACGCATAGCGGCCATTTGGGCTACCTTACTGGTCAGATCCTGAGAGGTAGAGCGCTGCAAACCTAGGCCAAGAGATTTAGTCTCTTCTCGGATTCTTTCAACTTCCTTAGCGCTTGATTCGATGGCTTTTTTATGCGCCTTTTCCTCTCTTTCTTTTCTTGCTCCAATCTCCTTGACCCGTTTCTGCTCGACTCGCTTTCTCTGTTCGTCTAATCGCCTCCGTTCCTCATCAAGTCGCTTTTGGTTAAGTGCACGAGCTGTTTTTTCTTGGTCTTGCTTCCAGTATTCCTCACGTTTGAGGGCTTTGGCACATTCTTCATTATGGCGTTTTCGTGCTTCCTCAAGATCTTGCGTCTTTTTTCGAAGTTCTTCCATCTCCTGGTCGTGCTTGGAGTCTTCGATTTGCTTGCGCTGGTTTTCGACTCGAGCCGCTTCCTCCTATCTCACAGTTAGTTCGAATGTCTTTTGATTATGCCAATGTAGAAGTAATTTCCTCAGATTCTTATTGGAGTTGAGGTTAATATTCCAGAAAAACTGGAAAAATAGGGGGTTACATGGACAGGACTGATGGGATAGCGGTGCAAATTCATGGAAACTTGTGAAGTAATGAGTATTAGAGGCAACTGACCTGGGCTCGCATCGCTTCTTGTGCCTTTCTTGTGTTCTCATCTGCTTGTCTCATTCGCTCCGCCTGGGCACGCTGCTCCTTTTCGAAGCGACGGACTTGTTCATCGTATTTTCGCTTCTCCTCTTCGGCTTCTTTCTTACGGGCATCCTCTGCTTGCCACTCAAGCTGTTTATTATTTGCATCTCTTCGTAAATTCTCCATGGCCAAACGATGCTCCTCCTCCCGACGTCGTTTTCGCTCCTCGTACCGTTGTTGCTCCGCAGCCATCTCATCTCTTCGTCGCTGCTCTTCTTGGCGTTCAAGCTCTCTCCTCTTTTCCTCCTCACGTGAACGTTCAGCAGCAAGTCGTTCCTGTTCCGCACGACGTCTTTCCTCCTCAAGTTTCTGTCGCTCAGACTCAAGTTGTGCTTGGTACTTTTGCTCTTCTTGCCACTCGAGTTCTTTGCGTCTTGCCTCTGAGCGAGCTCTCTCGGCAGCGAGTCGCTGTTCTGCCATTTGCCGTTTTTCTTCCTCCATTTCTCGCCTTTGTGCATCTAATTTGTCTTGATGCCGTTGTTTTTCTACTCTCAACATCTCTTCCCTTGCACGCGATTCTTCCTCCCATCGACGCTCCCTGGCAAGTCGCTGTTCCTCTAGTTTTTCCTTGTGTCTCCTGTCTTCCTCCCTCATTCGTTCTTCTCTGGCAAAGTTATCCGCCTCCCTTTGACGCTCGCGTGCGAGTCGTCGTTCTTCTTCCATCTGTCGCTTTTGCTGTGCGCGTTTTTCCATATCAGCTTCCAAATCAGCATTTCGCTGTTCTTCCCGAAGCATTTCCTCCCTTCTCTCCCGTTCCGCCTCCATCTTGCGTCGTTCGTGGGCATATCTCTCTTCTTCAGCACGTAGCTCAGCACGCCGTTTCTCTTCCCTCAACTCTTCCTCCCTCGCTAGTCTCTCAGCCGCCATGGTCTCTTTCTTGGCTTCTAATTTTGCACGCTCACGTTCGGCTTCCATCTCAAGCTTCTGCTCCGCTAATCTCGCTTCACCTTTAATTCTCATCTCTTCTAACTCTCTTTTCTGCTTCTCATTTCGTGCCTTCTCGGCCAATCCATCCATTTCGCGTCTCTGCTGCTCAATGTAACCCTCCTGATTTCTGATTTCGGCATCAATAGCATCGGCTTCTTTTTGCAAGCGCAAATTCTCGGCTTCGGTGGCTGCACGTAATTGCTCATCAGCTCTTCGAGCTTGCTCAGCTATGCGTTGCTTGTTTTCTTTGAAGGCAGTTTCCATCTTGGCGTCTGCTGCCGCTGCTCTGAATTTTAGTGTTAGTGTGTATGACCAAAACCTTTTCCTAATGGATTTGATTATGCTAGGACATTCAAGGAAGATTGAAGGCATATCTCGCAAAACTTTCAAGACTATTGGCAAGCTTTCCGAGCATCCCATAATAACCAGAAAACCCACAATCGCCTAAAACATAGACTCACCGACGTTGAGCCTCCTCAGCCTGTCTCTTCCGTTCAGCCTCAGCCTTCTTCTCCTGCTCCTTCAAGTTGGTTTGAAACTTGCGGTTACGCTTTTTCCCGAATGCCGCCTGAAATGCCTCCTGAGCAGTCGCATAGCTTTCAGTATCCTCGTCGTAAAGCTGCATCTCCCCTCCTCCTTCCTCTTCATAACTTGACCCGTGTTCCTCAAGAAATCCTCCATGTTGATTAGACTGACTACCTTCGGATTGGTTGAACTGAACTCCTTCGCTGAACCCGGCACTAGCATGACCTTCGTAGCGCTCCTCGGTAATCGTTTCTTTGATGTTTGCTCCGGGTCCGATGAAGAACTCGTCCATGACCATTTGGTCGCAGAAGCAGCTGAGCTGACTGCAGTAGGTGCATCGAGCTGCTGCTGCTCGAGGCATCTTGGGATAGTTTCTCATGGTTCCTGTGTGTTGTGTTAAGCGGTATGCTTTTGATGCTGTATATATTGATGGTATGATGTTTATGTATGATGTAGTTGTAAAGTGTAATATATTTATTACTTGACACCTCGAGAAGAGATGTGTGGCAGGGTGAAAGGAAAACCTGGAGAAGATAAAATTCAAGGTGTTATATACTTCATGGTGAATGATGAAGGCTTCTGACCAGTAGAATAATACATTCACTCCTCCATCCCAAGCTCATAGTACCTTTGGCATTCACCACTGCTTAAACATTCACTCATGTATATTTCTTAGCTTAATCGTACGGTGCCACGTGGGGACTTAGGAGCAGGTTCAGGCAACTAGGTATCAAAGCAACAAAGCAAAAGCCCCCCTGAGTTCATTAGCTCAAGATAGCAAGCTGCTGATAGTCATTTATTGTTACATTAGATAATCCCAGGGTGACTCAATGAAAATGGCAGCAGAATGGGTCACGTGGGGTGCTCTACCTGTGGCGTTGGGCTGTTTGGTAGAAAACTGAACCAAGTACAGGAATGGCTAGTTTAACATGGAGTAACTCAGTTCATTTAATATCTCTTCTCATTCTTCCGCAAGGGTGAAGGATTTCTTGTTTTGGTGTTGATTTTCTTTTTGCTCAAAGAGGGACATTTCTTTTCTGGAGATCGCATGGTGTTAAGCGAGTGCGGGGGAGGTGATGGTGAATGGAGGCGAGTTACGGGTCAAATGTTCCTTGGCCCCCTTGAGTCGCTAACTCTCACATTACCAGACAATGACTTCGAAAACTATGGTATGTTTCTTGTCACTCCTAGTTTGGAGGGCGAGGAGCAACATTCCATACTCAGAACGTGTCGTATAGACTTTTTTCCAGCAAAGACCAAAGGATTTACCATTCTTCAGCAGATAGCGTTTCTATTTGAAAAAAGTTCAGTCCTTTATTCAACCACTTCCCAGGAGCACTCGCCACCTGTACCTCACTACGTCAAACTTATAACTTTGATTCCAAAACAACTTTTCATTTGAGATGATTAACAACACAACTATATAATAAATCCTTCTAGTCCTGTACAAACAAAATCTCAACAATGGAAGCCCACATCACACTCTATTCGTGATTTAGCCTAACCTCTACTAGTCTTCGCCTGGGCCTTGAACTATTATAAAACGTAACACATTTCTTGCTACATGTCCTATCATGGGCCTTCTCTGCCCTCTCTTTCTTCCTCTCCTTCCTTCGTTCGTCAATCACCTCCTCCTTCTTCTTCTTCTCAGTCTCATTAAGAGCCTCTTCCTTCTTCTCAATTTCAGGATCCGTATGCTGGCGCTCAACCCACTGCTGAATTTCAAACTTCCTCT
Source organism: Hymenoscyphus occultus (assembly GCA_900536445.1). NCBI lineage: Eukaryota > Fungi > Ascomycota > Leotiomycetes > Helotiales > Helotiaceae > Hymenoscyphus > Hymenoscyphus occultus. Next base: position 75,398 of record UNPT01000196.1, on the reverse strand, counting down.
TATTCATCCTCCGGTTTGAATTCAAAGCCCTCTCTTCCCTTTCCATCGCCTTCTCCCGTTCACGCTCCTCAGCTTCCTCAGCTTCCTGCGCTTGCGCAACCATCGCCAGGGTTTTCTCCTTGAGACATACTCGTTGCGCTGCCTCAGCCTGTGCAATGCGCTCGTGTTCCTCTTTCGCGGCAAGTGCTCTGCGTATCCGTTCCTCGGCTATGTAAGCATTGCGGGCTTGCATGAATCTCCTGACCTTTTCATCCTTTTCTCGTTTGCGGGCTTCTTCGACTCGGATTATTTCCTCCAAATGATCTTTGCGCTCTTGTTGAATTCGTCGGATTTCTGCCTCGGCCTCTTGTTCAAGGCGTCGTGCTTCTGCTTCGACCTCTTCTTCTTTGAGTCGTTTTTCTTCTGCGATGAGAGCTGCTTCCATCTTATCCATCATATTGCCACAAAAATTGTTCCATTTCATAACTGTCAAGACTCCGAGGAATGCGAAGAGAATGTCGCGCCATTGTGTTGAGAGGATGTGTGATGTAATGACGAAGTGTATAACTGGAAGTGCCGGAATCAAAAGTAAGATTGGAATACAGGAACGACGTTTTGCAAGGCGAGGTGAGTGTGTAATATTATCCCTGAAAAGGAGGTACATCTCGAGTGCCGAGAGAAGCAGAAAGACGATAATTGGGAGCACGAATATTATGTTTTCGTACACTATCGTGCTCCATTTTTGGGTGCTCTTGCCTATAGACATATCCTCCCACCATTGGAACGCGGCGTCGAGTGTCCATTTCTGAGCTTCGGAGTATTTCTCTTGAATGTCGTTTACATTGCGATTGAAGTATGTCTCGGCGAAGGCGTCTCGGTAGGCTTCGAGGTGTTTCGCTGTGATGGCCTTTGCGAAGGATTCTAAGGGTTCTTTTAACGTTACTGAATTTTGGAAGTCGCCGTTCACTTCCTGAGTTTTGAACAATTTTTCAACCGCCAGGGATAAGCGAGAACCCTGCTGTAAGAGAGATGCCCGGATATTGAGCTCCATGTCCTTGGTGTATCGTTCCATGATGGATTCGGCAGTATCGAAATTGCCGGACTCCATGGTTCAAAGATACTGATTTTTTTTAGAATGAACTTGGTGGAGAATAGGGAGTGGTTTTTACCAAGTGGTAGCTTTTGACAGGCTGGATTTGATGAGTCTGGGTAGATGCGCAAAAACGTATGTAAAGAAATGTGAGAAAGAAGAAAGAAGTAAATCCCAAAATTTGGGAAAACAGGCCTCTGATATACCCACCCACAAACTTTCTGATGTAGATATTCACACCAGCGGTTCCTGCACTAGACCTAAGCTTTCTGCGACTATCTACCGCTAATCGCTTAAGTGCGGCGCTTTCTCAAAACTAATTAAGTAGTTAGCTTGCGAGCCCCAGATCGCCAGTAAACTTTTCAGCGTTCTTCTGTCATATCTCGGTCCAGTGTAACAACAGTAGCGTCAGGAGTGAGGGGATCAGACCTGGACTTGCAAGGTACTTTGTAGTCTAATAAGTCAGCGGCATGTGTTCTTCGGGACTGGGTAGTGTTGTGGAAGCAACAATACGACACTATACCCACACATTAAGAACAAATGAACAATCCAACCTCAACCAAAACCATGAGAAAGACCCAATACAGTCAAAGTCAAAACTACAAATACCTCCAATCACACAACAAAAATTTTCACCCAGAAAAAAAAAGAAAAAAAGAAGAAAAAAAAGAGAGAGACAAAAGGAACCTCACAAATACTGTACAAGTCTACGAATAAGAACCTTTTTGGAATGCTTCCTACAGTACGGTACCAAACCTAAGCTAACGCTACTTTACATAAAACACTACTATGAAAATAGCCAAATAGAATAGTAGTAGTACGGAGTTTGGCTTTCTGCGCGTCCTGAATCTCTTGAATTCTTGCTTCTTAACTTAACTCCAATTCTTCCTCCTCCTCGGCCCCCCACATCAAATCTGACCGAGAACCACTTCCACCACACCATCTTGCAAATTTGCGGGCAACAAACACTGGTATCAAAACTACACGGGCACTAATGCTATTTCCAATCCTCCAAACATTCAGTGGGTTTATGGTGCAGCTGCAAGCTTGGCGAATTCAGCGTTGAGCTTTTCAATCTCTGCACGGGCCTTGGCGTCCTCAGGGTCTTCGTCCTCGTCAATCTGAAATCTGCTCTGGATTGGTGTAGGTGGAATGGCAATGTTTGCTGGCTCGACGACGGTTTCCTTGACAGGGACCTGAACAGAGATCTCTGGCTCGATGACAGCAGGAATCTCTTGTTTAGTCTCGACAATTTCGGGCTCTTGAACCTTTGGCGCTTCAATGACTGGAGTCTCCTCCTGAGATTCAACAACGGCCTCAACAACTGGTTCAGGAACTGCAATTGGCTCCTCAACTGGTCCCTGCTCCTTTGCAGGCTCTGGGACAACAACTTCTTCCTTGACCTCGGCAACTGGGGTGACGACCTTCTCCTCGACGACAGGCTCATCCTTAGCAACCTCAGGTGAAGCTTGAGCCACCTCCTCGACCTTGATCTCAGCAACTGGCGCAATCTCAGTGGCCTCTTCAACAGGCGCTGCCTGAATTACTGGGGCTTCAATCACCTCCTCTGGAACAGGTGCGGGCACATCGACAACCTTCTCCTTGGACTCCTTCTTAGGGACAGTTTTTGTGGATGACTTGATGACTGGTGTTGGCGTCTTAGGTGCCTTCTCTACCGGCTTCGTGGTCTTTGTAGCAACTTTTGCTGGCGCAACTTGTTTGGCTTTTTGTTTAGGGCTAACCTTGGATGAATCATGTGTCTTCGCTGGGGCCTCTCCAGTAATTTGACGTTTGACGGATGGAGCTCTTTTTGGAACCACTGCATTTTCGGCTGGCTTTTCAGCAGTCTTTCCTTGGGATGCAGTCGTTGGTCGCATCATTCGTGCTAGGAAAGACTCATCGGCAGGTGCAGGTTGTTGGGCCAAACTGGCCCGAGATGTTTTCTTCTTGATGGCCTGTGCTGGTGGAGGACCGATTGAAGGTCTGGTACCACCTTGCCTAGTGGTCGAAGGCTTACGACCTACAGAAGATGTTGTACTTACCCGGCTTGGTGAACGAGCAGGAGAGCGAGCAGCGGCAGGGGCTTGGAGAGAATTGGTATGAGAACTGCCAGATGCACGACTAAGTGAACGCCGTGGAGGCGACGCTGCTGTCTTCGAGCCGGAGGATGCGGTATGGGCAGTCAGAGATGCTGGTAGCTTGACTGGTCGTGTTGGTGACTTTGGACGGGGCTTCTTGAAGCCAATTTGTGGTGGAGATTCCTTGGGGATTCTTGTTTTAGGAGCAGCGCCATTAGTATGTGTTGAAGGTGGTCTACTGGATGATCGGGTGGCAGTGGGCTTTGGTGCTAAAGAAGCTCTGGGAGCCTTGGTGTCTTTGGGTTTTGTTGTTGCCTTAGTGGTTGTTTCCTTGGGGGCTGTTTCCTTGGGTTTTACAGGTGCTTCCTTGGGTTTTGTTTCCTTCGGTTGAGCTGGTGCCTCCGTCGCCTTCGTCTGGCCTCTGTTTGGTGTTGTCGGTGTCTTTGGAAATAAAGGTGATTTGAGGGCTCTCGGAGTATCTGTCTTGGAAGAAGCTGTGGGTTTGGCGGTAGAAATTGCTACAGGCTTGGTTGCAGTCTTGGTTGCTGCTGACTTCTCAGCAGGTTTGGTCGTCGGAGCTTTGGCAGCACCATTTGTCTTTCCAGTTGAGACCTTCTCTTCCACTTTGCTGGGTGCAGGTGGAGGAGTTGCAGGCTTTGCGGGTTCCTTCTTCTCAACGCCATTCGAGACAGGTATTGTCTTTTCAGCTGAAGGAGCCTTCTCCTCGACCACCTCTTGTGTTTGTTCCTCCATGGCAGAATGCTTCTTCAACGCCTGTTCGAGAGCCACGGATTGTTTCCTTGCCTGCGTATCGTTCACGGTCTCGTCTTCGGCGCCGATGCTTGTCCGCCGTCTCGATGTGTTGGAAGCAGCGCTGTCTGCTCTCATGAGGCCTATCTGGTTTCCCAGCTGGCCGCTTCGTTCGACGGTCACGAAACTGGTGCGGACTTTGGAAAGAGGTCGAGGTGAAGCCCCTGTGCTTGGAACGCCTTGCAGGTTTAGTTCAGAGTCAACTGCAGAAGGAAGGAGCTCCTGACCTAATGAACCACTTCCAGGGGAACGACCTCGATCCTCGCTCTCTGCGGGATCTTTATTCTCGAACATGGCTCGCAGGTTACGCACACCTCCCGACATCATGAAGGTGCGTTGTCTCCTTGTTCTGTGCGATGCGGACTGCCGGGGGAACGAGCTGTGGTCGATTTAACTGCTCGTGTCAAGACTCGACAAGCTGGGTGCCCTTTCTACGCATGCAGCGTTGGGCCAGATAGTGTTGAGTTCCACCGATTTAGTTGGGAAAGGTGTAACTATTCAAGGGATGGGTTGGATGGACGGGCTTTTGCACTCGGGGGAGCTGTGCTGTGGTTGGGCACTGTAATTAAATATCGGGGATGGGGTCAGGAGTAAATGCCGTGGTCCAGCTAGCGTGGAGACAAGGGAGGGAGGGAGTGTGAGTGCAAGTGAATTGGGTGGTAGGTGGTAGGTGGTACGAGGACGCGACACTATGTCAACAACGCCTTCGTCAACGATGTCAGAATGGTCCTCAAGTACTCGTGATACTCGAGTAGTGGTACCGGTAGCAAAGAGAGCATCTGTTCACATGGGGATACGGAGTAGTTCGTTCGATGACTTTTGGCAGATCAGATCTCCTGCGTTTCGAATGTACGAAGTATACAGTCAAGCACGCATCGAATATGCAGGGGCTCGGTCCATTTGGGCTTCGAGCCTTCGAGAGCTTCCTTTCCCTCAGATAGATGGTGGGGAAATTCGGGCGGGAGCTAGGGGGGGCCAGTTAGGAAAATAGGGGCAGCTTCTGTGACATGGGAATGCTTAAATTGGTAGCCGAAGACTCGGTACGGAGTACGGAGTATTTGTACGAAACGGGGCATCAATGAGCTCATCTACGACGTATTCTTACTGTGTCTGGAATTGTGAAATCCACCAGTTCAGAACCATACGAAGTGCCTACGCAGTGTCTACGTACCAAACTTCGCTTGAAAGTAAACACTACATGCACCTACCGGTACCAACGCAAGCTAAGGATGCAAGGCAACGAGAGCAACTCTAACCGGCATATGACGGCAGACGACCTACTATAGCCTCAGGCACCCCAAATACGAGGGTCGCCTCGGCTGCCCTTCCCCGACTTGCCGACCGTGCAACGGGGGGTCGAAAATTTGTGGCCGACATCGCTTCTAGAACTTCCATCTGCACCAACAGCACCCAATATACAAAAATGGCAGCCAGGACGCTACGAATTGGTAGAAACTCCCAATCAACCACCGACTGACTCCCACTGACCCCCTACAGGTCTCATTCCCGGAGATGGAATTGGAAAAGAGGTCATCCCTGCAGGCCGCAAGATCCTCGAAGCTCTCCCTACCTCACTAAAGCTTAAATTCGAATTCGTCGACCTGAAAGCCGGCTTCGAGACCTTCGAGCAGACGGGTGCTGCATTGCCAGACAAGACCGTTGAGATTCTCAAAAACGAATGCGATGGTGCTCTTTTCGGTGCCGTGAGCTCCCCCTCCAAGGCTGTGAAAGGCTATTCCTCGCCCATCGTCGCACTTCGCAAACGTCTCGATTTGTACGCCAATGTCCGACCTGTGAAGAGTGTAATGACCGCCAAGAATCCAATTGATATGGTTATTGTCCGGGAAAATACTGAGGATCTTTACGTCAAGGAGGAGAAGACATATGATGCCCCAGACGGTAGTGGCAAGGTTGCAGAGGCTATCAAGAGGATATCGGAGAAGGCTTCCTTCCGAATTGCTACTATGGCTGGTGAGATTGCTTTACGCAGACAGAAGATTCGGGAGAGTGGAGCTCCAAGCATACACAAATCACCACTGGTGACTATCACCCACAAATCCAATGTTCTCAGTCAGACCGATGGTCTTTTCAGATCTACTGCCAGAGAAGCATTGGCCAACTCTAAATTCTCGAGTGTTGGTGTGGAGGAACAAATTGTTGATTCGATGGTTTACAAACTTTTCCGCCAGCCTGAAACATACGACTGCATCGTTGCACCAAACTTGTATGGAGACATCTTGTCTGATGGAGCTGCAGCACTAGTTGGTTCTCTTGGTCTTGTTCCAAGTGCCAACGTCGGAGAAGGATTTGCTATTGGAGAGCCATGCCATGGTAGTGCACCAGATATCATGGGTCAAGATATCGCAAACCCAATTGCTACCCTGAGAAGTGTAGCTCTCATGTTGGAATTCTTGAACGAGGAGGAGGCTGCGGCTAAGATTTATGCTGCCGTTGATGGCAATTTGGAGGCTGGGTTATTGTTGAGCCCAGATCTTGGGGGAACTGCCACCACAACTCAAGTTGTTGACGATATCTTGAGGCGACTATAAATCTCTTCAAATAGTTCGTAAACCTCATAAGTAAAAAAGGAGAATTGCAAAGTTGATACCAATCAAAAGTTTTTCCCTGCTGCATCATTCATTGCCTGTATTTTGACGTAATTTGTACAGTCATCCCATCCCAATGCTCGATGCTGTACCTGAGTACTTGGATCCGACCACAACTGCCCAGTCCATATCATACACATATCATCACATTCCCTCATCACACACCCTACAACACCCTACACAACAACATTCCTCCAACCTTCCTCTCCACACAATCCCTCGCTTCCATAACCCCTCTATCAGTACTAACAAAAAGGCACTCTCCCGGCTTCGTAAGCCCTTTCACAAATCCCGCCTCCTTCCCCTTAACAATTCTCCCCAGCCCATCAACATCCATCCAAATCCGCTTCGTAGGTTTACTAACCATGCCCATGGAACTCAACACCGGCTCGTTATTGTAATACTTCATGCCTAACCACAGACGTCTGGTGCTGATGTTCTCCTGCGTTACGGGCTCGGGGACGTAGGTTGAGAGGGCATCGAGGGGTGGTGGGGTGAGGCCGCCTCGTGTGACGGAGGAGAGGAAGCCGGACGCTTGGAGGGCCAGTGAGAGGGTGAGGATCATGTTTGTGGAGGGGACGGAGGTGAGGCCTAGGCGGGCTTTGGAGGCGTTTTGGAGGTGGGAGCAGACGTTTGCGAGGATGACGAGAGACATGGTGGGTGGGTGGTTGTCCGGCTTGTCTCTCCAGGTGTAGTGTGAAGCCCGCGCGGGCGCAAGCAGGTAGTTTTGTGGACTACTGGAATTGTAGGGTAGCTTCAAAAGTTTTCGTGGGTTGATTTGTCGTATTGCCGTTTGCATGTACGATTGGAGAGGTAGAGACAGCGGTCTGGGAGACTGGTGTCTGCGGTAATATGACGGAGTGATGTTGATTGGCAAGGTTGCTTGGTGCCGGTTCTGGGATGGATATCAAATGAAGCTCACGATGTCGAAAAATAATACCTGCCAAGGTTTAGGTAATACTTGGCAGCGGGATTCCGCCCCTCCAGTTCAAAGAACCGACCCCTGACCTTTTGCCTGTGCTAAGCTCTCGAGCCTCTGTTACTTTCCCGAGTCAAGACCCAACTATCAACTCTCAGGTCGCATTCATGCCACCTTGTAAGATTTCTGGTTGAGGTGCAAAATTGTGAAAAGGGTTCAACACTTTCCGCAGATACCATATATATCTCCCTCCAGCCAACCACAAGCGCGGTCTGCAGGCAAAACTCGCGCTTAAACCACCACTCGTGGTATGAGCTTCTCATTGGTTGTCATTTCTGCAAGTTACCGCCGAAGTTCATCAACCCCTCCAACTACAAGCCCCCCATATTCCATCCGCAATTCCAGGTTGCGACTCACTCTGTCTCTCGTCCTTTTCTCTCCTCCAACTCTGCTGCTTTCTCTTGTTTTGTGCTTTTTGGCAAGCGCCGTTACTTTGTGTCTTTACTCGTACCATATACCCACTGCGCAAGGCGTTCGGAAAAGGCAGCAAGCATGGCTGCGAGACCTGGCGAGGAGCTGGTTGCGACTCTGTAAGCTGAAACGGCCTCGATGGGCGGTTTTTTGGTGCTAATATTGCCACAACAGCTTTGCCGATGTACACTATTACTATGGCCCTCCTACTGTCAAACCCCCTCATCACCGATTCGATAAAGGCTCCTATGTGTATCTCTTTGAAAATCCCGGTCATCGTCGTGCGCGATTAGAGGTCGCGAACAATGCTGGTACTCCAGACCAAGATGCTTTTAATGGACGTTAGTTATTAAGGCGTAGATAAGGTTATCGTGCAGCTTGCTGACCACATAAAACCAGATTTGGATGCTGCCCATGTTCAGTACTCATACAAACACTCGACTCTTATCACATTGACGGTAGATGGGTCAAATCGAAATTCCCTTGGAAATCTAGCAGAAAATCAGGAATGGCACCTACCTACATTCGATCCCCGAAACGAAAACAAATACATGTACAAACTACATACCATCGATCTTTATTTTTGGCTAAAAGAGGATGCCCTTCAATTTTTGAATGGAGTTAGAAGGGTGCTGCCCCAGCCACAAGTTACTATTCAAGATGAGCCAATTGCTCCACCACCCCATCAACATGATATGAGCCCAGTAGTGCAAAGACTAGAAAATGTTGCTATTGCGGATCCATCTTATCAACAGGGCCAAACACGAAATTCCCAAACTTCATCACATCTTCCGGCTTCATTGACTCGAAGTAGTACAGGCAATTTTCCCGGACCTCCAATTGCCCCGGTTTCTCGTAGCACCACATTCCCTGGGGCACCAATATCAGCGACACCTCAAAGTATGGAAGCCACGAATTTTGTGCCTCTAGCATACAACCCCGCTGCCCCTGCTGCACCGGAGACAATTCATCATAGAGAAAAAACTCCCCCTCCTGAAGATGGCGCAGGAAATCCACTTGTAGCAGCTGCGGCAGCTGACCAAGGTCAACATTTTGGAAACCCATATCAAAACCACGGAGGTTTCTCCGGTCCTCCACAACCACAACAAGCAAGTTATTTCCCGGGCCCTCCAGCTGCCCACACCCCACCATCACAATATGGCCAGCCTCCCCCTCCCTCCGCTGGTTTTCAATCAAACTTTGGTCAACCTCCTCCACCACCCTCTGCTGGATTACAATCACCATACGCCCAGCATTTCCAAAATTCATTTGCTCCTCCTCCCACCGCACCCTCAACATCCAGCCCTTATTCCCAACTTCCATCAGCGGTCGCATCTGCACCTCCACCGCCGTCATTATACCAACACCCCACGCCACCCGCCACAACCGCCCCTCACATCCCCGTAACCCAACAATACGCCCAATACCCCTTATCCCCAGGCTTCTCATCCCCGGGACTATCAACACCCAGCACCAGCATCTACTCCCCAACAAATTCCACCTTCGTCCCCGGCACTCCACTCTCCGTTGCACCACCGCCAGCAAGTGCACCTCCTCCACCACCGGGCGGCTTCTCGCAGTACAGCTATCAACAACAATCCGATCCATTAAGTAATACCCGTCCACATCAGACGGATTACTCGATTCACCAACAGGTCTACCGACCGACCGAGGGGGAAGCGATGAAAGCGCAGAAAGCACCGAAACCTCCGGGTGGTAAACTGGAAGAGAGAGCGGGGAGGTTGGAGAAAGGTGCTACGAGTTTGTTTAAGCGATTGGAGAAGAAGATTGGATGAATAAAGGTAAGTTTGGGATGAGAGGATTTTAACGGGGATCATGTGGTTATAGAGGTGATTGGAAGTGCGTGTATGAGATGCGAAATCTTGGTGAGTAGATTGGTGAAATTGTATTCTTTCCAAATTTTCAATCCAGAAAAAATTTGAAGGTGCTTAATTTTTTAGCTGTTGAGCTCTTTGGTGCGATGTATCTACTTGATCTATACATTTCCCATTTCATTATGTCGTTACGTCATTTCGATCCTTTCAAACATCTATAAATATCTCCTCCCTTTTTTCCCTTCTCTCCCTTCTCTCAGTTGACCCTTCCCCCTTTTCACCTCTCGCCAAATTATGTCACGTGATATAAACAACGACTTGTCACCAGGCGGTTTCCTCTCCTTCTCTCTTCATCTCTTACTACCATTGAGAACCGACGTATGCTTTTCTTATCGCTATATAAATCTCTTGGGCATGGACTTGACTCGGACTTGGACTTGCGCAAGAGGCGTATACGGGAAATTGTGTTCCGATTCTTGAGAGTGTTTGTGTTTGGTCTATCGGTGATGGGTAGGAGGGGTATGTTGGGTTGAGATGTTGATTTTGGGGGTAGAGATTGTGGTCTTGTGGTGTGTGAGGGGGTTGGGGGTGTGTTGAGGATGTTTGGTCGTAGTGATGGGGTGGGGTGAGGGAAGAGTGTTGTGCTTGGTACTCAAAGGACGATTCTGGTTCGAAAACCCCCATGGCCGCCAATTCTGGAGTACTGACTTGGTATTTTTCGTGCTTGCTGAAGGGTCTTATTTCGTATATATCGGGACTCCTCAAGGGATATGCAGACGAGGTTTCGAAACGCTCCATGATCGCCATATCGCGCGTATCGACTTGTTGTTGTTGTTGATGCTGTCGAAGGTCTTCACATACGCCATCGAAGGATACTCCAGACACATCGCATCCTCTCAATGGATACGAGGACGAGGTCTCAAAGCGCTCCATCGTCGCCATACCCGGTGTCTCGTACACGACTCGGGCGTGGAGATACTGCGGAAGAGGGTCTAAGACATCGAGGCTGGCTAAAGCAGAGCCGATGAGGTGTGCATGCTCTTGTTTGAGGGTGGTGAGGTACGAGGGGTCTTGATGGAGAGAGAGTTGGTGGAGGTTGTGGGCTTGTATGGCTTGAAAGGTCAAGTACTCTGAGCCGTGAGATTGATGGTGAGAATCTTGACACGGGATGGCATTGCTGGACAATGATAAGGTCCTTGGGTGGGTAGAGATATATCTTGAAGCCGTTAGTCTGGTATCAAATGGTTGGTATGAGTATTGTGAGTAGTCGGCGACTTTGGACCTTCATGAAGGGAGCGGGGTATGAAGGGCATCCGAGGAGCGGGTTGGTAGAAGGGAGGAAGGAATACAGACCTTGACGGTGCCGTGTCACGATGGGTATTTTCCGCCATGATGAAGGAAACGAAGAAGCAAAGTTGGGTGTAACAAGGCTTGTCTGTTGAAGAATTGCGATGGGAAGTGAAGTGTTATAAACTGAACAATGCAAAAGAGGCGTAGGGAGATATTCTGGGAAGTAGAGGAGGGTGTAATTGTTTGCCCGGTTGCCACTACCTAACTCCGTGGCAATGCCATCTTATATGTATTTTTTCCTAGAAGCTGCATCGCTGGATGAGAAGGCAGCCGAACGATACTCACATGTCCACATTCGCTACGCCCGTGCATAACTTGACGTATTATCATTGGTATTTCATACTGGCGGAGGCGAATTACTCGCAAGTATCAGTGAAATGGCGGGAAAACGGTATGAATTATTTCCCTGTGCCAGTGGCGAGTTTCTGTTGCAATGATACTCAGAGATCAAGTCAGGCTGCCCGTAGGAACGTCTGGCACCGCACTGCTCGGTTGCCTTTAACGAACCCCTGTCATGTTGGCGGAATTTGCGAACCACAAAATTTAGCGACGGCATCGCCCATTATCCCACATCCTTTTTCGAGTGCCCACCCCTTCTTGTCAACCTCCGCCCCTTCATGAATAACCTACCTTAGCTCTACGTGTACAGCAAAATCCGTACAATTTACGCCCGTACACCGTACTGCAGTATCACCTTTTCTTTCAACCCTTAAGATAAATCGCAAACATATGAATTAAATTCTGAAGTGTTCTTTAGCATCTGTTTTGTAAAATGCGCGTGTCTTAGATATTGGATTGGACTTTTCGTCGAGTAATTTGAAGCCCTGATCCGACCAAAGATGTACGGATTTTTTGTACTGTACGAGTACTGTACACGTAGATCTGCTTAACTACCACGCCAGGTTACACTGCATTGCTTACTTCGCGATCACGTCGGGACTCGCACGAACACGCGAACCACCGAACCAGCGCCGTCCTCTATCCCGAGTCTCCGTGCTGCACATGAGAGCGCAGTACAATGCAATGTTGAAGAAGTCTACTCCTTGTGTACGCTCCGATAATATTACTCATCCATGTAGTTCGAAAGTAGGTTCCGTCCTCCGGTTGAGCTAAGATATAATTTGGAAATATGTTCTTACTGCGAAACGTCGTGTTCATGGGCGGATTTAACACCATTCCGCAAGTCAACCGAGACACTACACTCTAATATCCGGCTCCGATAAGACTGGATGTCTTTCTGTATGCATTTCCAGCCTCACGATGCTTCTTTTTTCCCCGTCTGTCGCTTGGGAGGTACGTCAGTAGACAGGACAGGGAATCCCCTCATTTCTAGGTTATGTGCAGGCTGCTAACTCATTCCGCTTCTGGAATGTCCTGCCATAGGATCTGGTCGAGATGGTCCTGGGAAATAATAATGTGTGTGTGGGTAGACAGGACAGGGAATCCCCTCATTTCTAGGTTACGTGCAGGCTGCTAACTCATCCTGCTTCTGTAATGTCCTGCCATAGGGTCTGATCAAGACGGTCCCGGGAAGTAGTAATGTGTGTGCGGATTGTCAGGCACGAGTCGGAGTTGGGGCAATTCGTCACTTTGTCCTGCATTGAGGAGTTGCATGGCAGATCAATTTGTGCATGTGCGACCCTTCTCGACCTTCCCACTGGGCCATATATTTCAGCCTTTTGACACCCTCTGATGAACCAAGACAACGTCTGGAAATAAGTGCTGTTACTAGTAATGGATCTATCCACTTTAACCATCAATGAAAAATAAAAAGCTCCCACTACCAGAACATGAGACTCTCATATGAAAATCTTGAAGCCCAGTACTTGACTAAATCGGCCATCCGAAAGGTTTCTGTAGAAACTTTTAATGGGATATCTGTAGACAGACTTGCTTCCTCGCCTACAATTCTTGACTGAAGGCTGCATTTCCAGCTTCGCGTCTTGCTCTTAGGGGTTCATGCACCGTACAGTCAGAATGCTGTGGCCTGTGAGACTTAACAGTATGTAGAACACTACATTCGGAGCCTTCAATTGGGATTCCTATTCTCCTTACTTCAAGTCTTCTGTCACAACACAGGCACCAGCAGGTGAAACTTGTCGATATACAAGAGTTTAGCACTGCACATGCAAATAACGGCTCATGAGATGGTCTAGACCTACCAGAATCAAATCTGTTATTCCGCATAGAAACATACCATAGTGCATAGTGAAGTCCTGTATCCTTCTACTATCCCGTATTCCTTTCACGCATGAGAGAACGGGACAAAACGTGCACTCAAAGTCGAGTGAAAGAACCCACTTTAGAAATGCTTTCCCTGTAGAGCAAAATCGCATGACTAATTAGAGAGATGTCCCGAGTAATAGAACCTCAAAACGTCCCAGTTCTGCCTACTTTCAAGCGCACTCTTTTCCCTCTCGCTTATGCGTGGGAGAGATGCATGTACTTTCTCCTACCTAGATAACAAGAAAAACCTTAAACTCGACTTCAATCTCAAGCTTACCTCTCTCCAAGCAATCTCTACGTCATTTTTCATCCGCGCTGAATCTGGGTTCCTTATACCAGAAGTCACACTTTAGGCTACATCAAGGTTATGCACGCACTACGACCAGGGCAATACTCCAATAGAACTCACTATTCAAGAATGTGAGTCCCTACCCGCTGCGTCTGCACGTAACATGTCCTCCATCCTGAGGATAAATGTCAGTTATATAGGGTATCGCTTGAACGATTCGCAAGCCTCGGCTATCTAGTTTCTTAGCGAAACTTCCGGGCTATACCCTAGAGTTACCCCTGCGTTTTCCAAAATATACCATGAGGACAGTTACAGGGTGCTCCCATGATTCCATGGAAGGTTCCATAGAGTACAAGAAATGTGAATTTTGATGTGATTACTGGGCACGAATATTATGGCCTTAATTATTCCTCCAGCATGAGCAGGGTTTATATAACGTCAAGAATGAGGTGAATATTTTCTAGGCTATATTAGATGTATTTGGTAATGATCATCAGGCGGAAGATCGAAATAGTATTTAGAGAATAGTATTCTGCATTCTATATATATTAAGTAAGGTTTGTAGGTTTCGAGTATCAGTATAGGCAGACTAAGGGAAATGAGAGAATGATAGAAAACAAGATAAGATGCTATACCAGAAACAAGAGTGTAATCTTAGTATACTCTTAGCCCCAAATAGAAATTTCTTTTTTAATTCTCTACGCTTAACTTGTGATAATGTAGCTATATTAAGTTTGGCATTGTTAATTTAGGTTATGAACCTAGAGCTAGCTTTTACCTTACTATAAATAATTTAACGCTATTTAGCTAAGTTTAACCAATTATATCCCTTAGCAAGTCTCTATGCAACTTACAGCTCAAGCCAAAAAAAGCTCATTGCAATAATGTGGAAGTATATTTATAAAAGTTTGCATTCCTACTATGCTAGCTTTTGGGGAATCGCCGTTCGTAGGGCGATTTTTCCACTATATAATCATGCGCCCAATCTAGCAAACAATGTTTATTAATCTACTTCACTACTTTAAATATTTACTGATCTGAGATAGGAGAGTGTGACCTTTCGAAAATGATAGTCCGAACGTGGAAGTCGCTGTAGTAGAGTGGTCTCCCATCCAGCCCACCTATCTCCCGCCCCGTATAATTCCAAGTCGCACCACTAGAAAACTCCCATTAGCCACTGCACAAGTACTCAGCATAGACAAGATACTTACTCGGGAGATTCAAACTGGTAGGTGATTCTCAGAGTCACACCATCTCCCATGGCGCCCTCGGGTGGTTTCCACAAATTCGAAGTGACTCTTCTCCGGATCGTTCCTCCATCGGTCAACGCACATGGGATATCAGGACCACCAATTCCGTCTGTGTATACGTATTTGGAGGCCTCGCAATGGGCGGTAAAGCCGGGGACATTGGGATTGTACCCAGTCAATTCGTTCCCTTTGAGGTTGAAACTCCAGCGACAGTCTCCGGTCGTTTCGACGGCGGTGCATGCTGCCGTCCAGCCCGTCACTGCCCATGCATAGTTGGATCCTGTGGGTGGTGCCAAATTTGGCAGTGCTTGGGCGACTGGATTTGCTGATACAGTTGAGAAGAGTGTAGCGATGGTGAGAATGTTGGAAAGCATTTTGAATTCTGAAAGAGTGTATAAGGAATCGATAAGAGAGAGAGAGTTCTTGTTCTTGCTCTGGAAGTGACTGTGGGTGGAAAAAGAGTGATGGAAGAAAAATGTGTGAATTCGGAAGACCGCGGCGATATATAACCAGATGACTAATATTAGAAGCTATATGCTTCAAACTTTGGAGCAGCAACAACCTAGGGGGGCTTAAATTAATCTCATGCCACCATAAAGTTTCTTTAAACGCCTTCAGGGTTGTTATTTTCTCGCTAATTATATCACGTGATACAAAGACGACTTATCCCGTTGAAAAGTCTTGTCCTTTAGCGAGAAGCCGTATTCGGTTGTGCACTTGCATCCCGAGTATTACAAGTCACTTCAAATTCTGCTCAAACTCCAGTAGGTGTATATTTCCACCATTTTGTGTCTGTAGCTGGTGGGGCTATGCCTGTTTATGTGGTTCGCAGCGGGAGCAGACAAATGCGTCCGCAGTACTCAATCATGTGGCATATTCATGTTCTGTGCAGAAGGCAGGGAGTAGGAAGCTTGTTCGTGGGGCTCTCGTTTTACTCGCTGAGAGAGAGTTGGCTCGACATTACCGAGCTCTGGTGAAATACACAAAAAGGGCTGAGCACATTACCCTTCCAACTCATATGCGTCCATTCGCAGGTGATTACACTGCTATAATGAGGGCCACCAGAAAATGGATCTAGAACTCACCGTGTCTTGGTACAAATATTATTTGACCCTGGAACATTTGATTAGGAATAGCCTAACCCTTTCGAATACAGTATTTGCTATTCCAAACCAAATGGGTAACCAATGATAAGTCAGTGAGGCATCGAAAGTGTGGGACAGCCAGCCAAAAACAGTGTACAGAGAAGCCACTCGACTGATTCTCAGGGGTTTTGCTAAATCTGTATTTTTTCGTTCTCGCAAAATCCGTCAACAAACAAAGATAACTCTCGAATGCACATCGAGAGAACATTCGTTATCAAGCCCAATAATTCCTCTCTTGGCTTATTCTCGGTAAGTTGTTAGCGCTGCCAAACAATTTGATCGCAAGTTCAGTGTGAAATAGTACCGCCTTGTAGCGAGCCTACTTGATTGAGGAGTGCATGCCACACCATGCCATCGAATTAGGCGAAGCTGTTAAATTCCTCCACTACAAGTGTGCTTTTTGTTTGTTATCGACGTGCTCACCTTCTCAGAATAAATATCATGTGGTACTTGATGTCTGTTTCGCTTCAAGGTCCGGGCTCAGAGGTGGAGGTGATGGACGCTTGGAGGTCAACATGAACATGTTCTTCGAGATGCCATAAAGGCATCAATTCGTCAATTCGTGCGGAGAAATTGGGTTGCTAGGTAGTCGCGCCTGGTTTCAATGTTAGGAAGGGTGAACAAGTTGGGAAAAATGAGATGAAATTTGGCATGATGATACTGAAAAGAAGCACATACGATTATTGAAATCCCAACTCTCACCAACTTCTTGGTACCTTCCTCTTCACTGGATATGATACTCCTTTTCCGTACCTTTCTGGAACTAGAAGAGCTTGGACTGCGTTGTAAGGAGACTAAGTAGCCCTAATGAGCACAGAGTAAGTACTGGACGAACTTACGGCGCATTTGCACAATTTCGGCAATACCATTGGTTTGATTTGCGAACGCTGTTCCTTTCCCTGATTCTTGCCATTGTCGTCAATTATCTTTGGTGGTGAAATTTGTAGGTGTTTGACCCAAATAACTCTCCTGCGAAAACATCGTCAGAGCCATACAAACACCAACGCCCATGAAACATACCTCAAAAACCCCCCAAAAAGATCGCCCAACAGCAACAACCACCATCAAAGACCAACCCCAAGCCCACTAAAAACAGCCAACAGAGCAACAAGAGTTCCAAAGAAGTAATACCCGCCGGACAGAACCAGAAGGGGTAAAACCACACCTATCACCTATCCAGATACCGCCCGCAGGAACCAGGAAGAGCCGCCCATATCCAACGAACACAGTCGAAGATACAGCAGTAGGGTAGAATGTACCAGTACATGGCTCTCCTGCAGTATCCGACCTCGGTGCATCGGACCTTTTTCCAACTTGAGGATGGAGACAGTTTGGGGATGATGGTTGACGTGAGAGTGATGGTGGTTGGTGTTGTGGTGGTTTGTTGAGAGAAATTTTCCGAAGACAAATTCAGAGGTGCGGAATTTTGGCAAATTTGTTGTGCGCTTTGTGGGCTACCATTCGTGGTTTTGGGAAGGAACGCACTTGAGAGAGAAGGAAGCGCTTTTAAGGGAAGGCGCGATCTTGTAAACATCCAGCGAGCCTCACGAACTTGAGTATCTCTCACGAATTGAATACACCTCTAGCCATTTGTCTATTGCCTTTCAATTTTGCTTGACGGAAGTCTCAATGGCTGAGTCTATTCCTTCTACCAACCTTCACAATAAAAAGGCGACCCCAATAAGTGCGCAATGGACGATTCTGTAAACCCCGGTCTCCAAGCCAGCAGATTGTCTTTGTTCTGGCTCTGAATATAACTCAAGGTAAACCTCGAGCCTGCTCTGATAAATTTTGAAAAATTGTATTAAGTACCACGCCACCGTCGTCTCTGTCGAGTGGTGTGAGCGAGCGAGGAACAAGAGAGTAAGAGAATTGAAAGACTATACCATTATGGTGTGTACATTCTGAGTAACTAGAAGAATTGGAGTTGTATGAGCGCTCAGATAATGCAGAATAGAAGGGCACCGCTTATCGGTACTGATAGATCGCTCATTGCTTCTTGGTGAGAACTCGGCTGCACTTGCGCCCCTTCAACACATAAGTCGACCACGGTAAGGGGCTGGAGGAGCAAAAGGCCGTAGGTAGACATGTGGATAGGCAGAGACAAACCTTTGACGTATTTTATCATTCCCAGGTATCCGTACCACAGATTGTATACCCATTATCCTCTTGAACCAGGAAACCGCAAAACATAGATACCAAAGTTCAATCAAACAGATACATGTATGACGATTTTTTCCTTTGAATTACGTCAAGTTGCTCGTTGGCAGACTGGCTGCCAAGGGTACCTAGGTAGGCATTTTATGATAAAGTACTGGTACGGTACAGCCACGTTTGTTACCCCTTGACCAAGGGTTTGTAGCTGGCCAACCCCATGAAAGTTAGAGTCTAGATAGACATGCTGGAAATATCGCCAGAGTAAGAAAAAAAAAGGGAAGTATTGGAAGGAGTGTTCCTGGTCTTAATTGAAGTACGGAAAGTCACCCTTCAGTAGGAAGTATTGGCGCCCAACCTCTCCAGCTTCTACTCCATGTATAAACTTGACACACTTTGTTCAAGCAATACTAGACCACCTCAATCAATTTCAAAATTTCGTTTCCTCGAAGTTCTAAAAACATCACCTTGAAGTCCGCATCACCAGTTTTCCCCAACGAAAAACGATGGTGTTGTGCCCCTGACTCCTATTCTTGGGATGAAACGAGTTTGAGGGCTTCTGGTTGACTCGCTTGAGACGATCCGACGCTCGTATTTAAAATAGGCCACCACCACACCAGCCATGATGAAACGCATCCAGGTCCTTCCCCTTTGCCGCAATCCCGGACCCCATGGTGGTCCCAGTCTGCCTGACCAACAGCTGCCATTTGTTGGATGCTCAAAGCTGTGACGAACCTGGCTTCATGATAGGACGGTCGAGGTCCGCGCCACTGCCCAGCGTGTGTTGTACGTGGGTCGAGCGTGCTCTTGCTATCCGGCGTACAACTCATAATAGGCAACGGACTACGCTCTGAGCGAATTCGCCTTCGACTACACCACTACCACAACCACTACTACTAGCACCTCGCGCTATCATCCCTAGCGGACGTTAGGAAATTGGGAACCGAAGAGTTTTTATACACCTCAAGAATACTTATACCAAAAAGAGAAATTCGCTGGACGAGGAAGCTGGACGACTTTCAATCCCACCACCACCAACACAACCCCTACACACCCAATGCCGAATCAACGATCATACCGACAGAGGTCAGCGTCGGTACCTCACACCCGACTGCTGCAATCATTACCTCCCGTACCTCTCCCTCTCGACGACATTCGTCCTCGACTACAAATCGTCCCTTATCGAGATGACCCGGAAGCCGCAGAACGAGAGGTGGTGCGAATAGACGGCGCAACGCCACGACCATCAGATCCCCCCGAGTACCAACCAATGTACGACTACCTCCGCTCCAAACAAGTCACCAGTGCCCATCCTCCAGCCTACGGCACGTCGCCCTCCTCAAGCTTCCTGCCAATGGTCACCGAAGCACCGCCATCGCTGGAGGAACCGTATCGCGATGAACCATTCGTGATTACCATTGATTCGTCCCCGCCTCCTCCTTCGTACCACGAGATATACCGCCAGCATGAGATTGACATGGATAACATGCAGCGGGCACTGGATTCGGAAAGTGACCCGGCGGAACAGACGGAGGATATATACAAATGGATTGTTGCGATGCTGTTGATTGTCTTGACTGTGTCTTGTGTTGGGACTGCGTTCAATTGGGGAAGACCCTACTAGTCAGGGCGTGCCCGATTCTTTTGTTGTTGTTTTTTAATTGCCAGGAAGGCATTGGAGTTTGGTACAGCATCAGCATTTGTTTGGCGTTCTGGGTTCGTATTTTTGGGGCTCTAATGGAGTATCAGGAGTTATTTGAATATTGAGATCTGGTGGTTAGGATGGCATATGGATGGCGATTTGGATGATACCTATATACCGTAGATGGCAGTGAGAATAACAAATTCTTAAACGTTCCCGGGTCATTGGTGGCTTGTTTTTTGCGTCAAGCGATGTCTCAGGTGGGGAATGGTTCAGATACTTTGTTTACTACCGAAAATATTTGGCAAGCCAATGGTAGCGGTGTTATCAAGCAAGTCAACATTGCTTTTTTATCTTCTTGATCAGAAAAAGCCGAATGCTCCTTCACTCCAAGCGAAAAAGACTTCCTAGCTGGAACCCGAGCGGCACTCTGATAATCGTGCTTGCAATCCCCTCGAGAAATTGTCTTTTGTTAAGGAGAAACCAAAATACTAGCGGAGATCTTGTTTCCTGCCTTCAGAACAACAGTACCAAGATCTTTATCACTGATAGGTGGTTATAATCAATAGGGAGCCTTGACTGGCAGCGGTAAAGCCTGCTGTAATAGTTATAGATGGTCTACGGGATATCCTTGAGTCCTTGATAAACTTGGTGGGCCCGCTCAATACTTGCGGTTCTTTTCAATGGATGACAATGGAACCTCTCAGTATCTCAGCAAGTATCATCATCTCTGTTATGGTAGCCGTCTCTCAGTCTAAAATCGCGATACAGAAAGTTCTCGGGAATCAGGATGGAAAGAGATTGTCGCGTCTGCCGTCTATATTTGAGGACTTGAATCTTGGGATTCGGTAAGTTGCGAGTATGCTACATCGGTCCTGAAATCAGCGCTCACGTCGCTTGAGCGGCTTGAAAGTGATGAATAAATGGATAGGAGAGGTCATTCATTGCCTTTAAAGAGACTACAGCAAAAGCCCAAATCGTGGCTACTGATGCACGACGAAGGAAGGCTGTGGTATGATACAACCTTTTGATCGAGAAGGATGAGTTAGAAGAAATGAGGGAGGTCATTTGAGGTTACTCCACGAGTTTGGTTTCAACTCACCTTGCTACGCAGGTTTACTTCTCCCATCTTGCACCCTTTCTACTTCTATTGAGACATCAATTACAAATCCTTAAGTCACAACCAGATACAATCTTATCTCGGGTGCTAATCCGCATAACAGATTGACAGAGACACAACATGCACGCAGCCTGCGGTACATCACTGAGGAACTTGCCTTCGTTACCGCAATTGGAATGAGGCATCCCTTTATTATACCCTCCCAAACTCGCAGTACTCTTCTGTTAGTTTCTATACTCATGACGTCGACCTATTGGGATTTTGTAGTTGGGTGTAAGTATTGGGGAATCTTTGGGTAAATGCCTCCCATGGAATAATACCGTAAGTCGCTTTAGTTCTCTTACTGTACTAAAAATACACCCATGACTCTTGAGGCTCAACACCTTTGCAGTAAAATCTTACAACGCCGCAAGAATTAATAGGAGCTTGAATTGCGCGCAGAATCTTTAGCGACCTGATGAATTTCAGGGTGATATTTGGCTTGCCGTCACACGGCTGTGTTGGTGGGTAGTGGACGTGGGTTAGATAGAGTCGTCAGAAGGTTGTATACTATTGGGATGTCCATTTGTCGAGAGGGAGAGTAAACAAGGTAAATCTGGCAAGGAATAGAGTCTAGGTTATAATTGCTACAGAAGAAGTTTGTTGAGATTTTACTCTATCCTAATTCAGTTACGTAACGTTTCTAAAGACGAACAAAAGTCATACCCCTGCGTAAGTGGGTATTTTCCTAGTGGCATCACGTTGAAAAGGCCTTTTCATATGGGGCCAGGAAAAAGGGAAATAACATGTAATACCAAAAAAGGGTATACCGATTCTCATATCTATATCTAAATTACTTAACCCAATCCAAAAAATCAAATCAATAACTAAATCATCCGAAAACATCTTGACCTTTAACCCAGTCCATTCCCCCAAGCACAGTCCCACTCCCCCAACTACCTAGATACCCGACATAGCCCCGACAAACTCCCGCTCACGTGCCCTCCACACCTCGATCCACCCGTAAAAAACGCATTCAAGTTCTCTAATAACATAACCACTTTCGCCTTCGGGCATTTGGTCAATTTGAAACGATACAGAGAAGATTAGCATGGCCCCTGCACTAAGGATGACACGCTCAATCAAAGAGAAGCTACCAATTTTTTGGACTTTTTCTACTTTGTGATTGGGAGGGAACAGGGGTGTGAAGGGAATGGAATGGTTGATTTTTTGGGGGTTTTTGAGGACGGGTCGTGATGGGGTGTTTTTGGTGGTTGGATTTTGTGGACTCGATTGGTGGGAGAGAGAGAGGTTTGGCTCTAGTGATTCGTGAGAAGAGGTTTATGTCAATCGTAAATATCTAGGTAGTCTAGAAGTAATATTCTGCCTGCTTTTCGGAATCATTTCTATAATTACTAAAAAGGGGTTTCTAAGATGAAAATGTTCATTTTTGATAAATGCAGGTGAATGCACGAGAACCAACTCTCCGCTACTACTTTCACACACTCCCGCCAGACACTAGCAAGCACCACGGGTAGGCAAAACCAAGAAAATTCTGGGTCAAGTTATTATCCCACAGAAATTCAAGATGAGAAGTAGCGCGAGAAGTCGCGACCTCAACTTTTATTCTAAATCAGTCTTCCTTCAAGATCCCACATCGTATATACAGACTAAAGCTTTCTCACCTCATAAAAGCTTACGGAGTACTCTTGGAGGCAACCTAGATTCCAGCTCGCCATGTGAATATAGCGAGCCGGACCGGACCAGACCAATTATATCCCTCGCTTATCGTAAAGTCAAGTACATTCTCACGCTGCCTTCCTTCCTTCCAATCCCCTCCGTGCACCCCCTCCCCCCTTTCCCCGAAAAAAGAGACTAGAAAGAACCAAGGAAATTATGAAAAGAGCAGCGGGCAAATTTCTGGCTTTCCTGGGAGCACGACCTTGTGAGGTTGTAACATTGCAGGGTCAAATACAGCAGTACCTGGATTTCTTATGGTTGGCCAACCAGGCTTCCGTGACTGGTAGACACACTTCGAGTATATTCTCCTTGTTGGACGAAAGGGATCGGTTCTTTTCGAGGTGTGAAGTAAGATTATATCTGCGGTAGGTACAGGAGGTAGATGGGATAGTGAGCATATATATATATATATATGGTAGGCCACGGAATCAAGTGGGAGATTGATATCTAACTTGTTTTGGAGAGTGTTGTGGAAGTGGAAAGTAAGGGGATGATTAGGAACACGTTTTGCAAGGAAGAAAAGAAGAGTACGGTATCAGAAATAGAATTAAGATTAGGACGACCTATGTATGGTATCTCGCAGAGAAAAAGGGGGGGACAAACAAATTGGTATCATTGCAAACTCCAACCCACCACACTCACAATCCCTATTCTCAATATCCCCTAACCAACTATCCAACATGTCGTAGCAGATCTTCCTCGCTCAAGAAAAGAAACAAAGGAACCAAAAAACCAAATACCAACTCAAGCCTTCAAAATCACAAACTCCCCAACCGTAGCCCCAACCCCGTCATCTTCCCGACACCCCTCCACAGCAAGCATCGCAAACCCCCCCGTCCACGCGCCCCCAACATCCAAATACATCGTCGTATTCCCCACCACCGGCACAATCTCATCGCCACTCGCCAACGCCTCGGACGCATCAAACGGCCTCTCAACCCCCACATCACGCACCACAAACGCCGTCGCGCGATTCACCACCACCTTCCCATCCGTCATGTTCCCCAGGTACACCGTCGCTTTGACCGGCGGGCGCGCGCCCCAGTCGAAGAAGATCCCCCGGATGGGCTGCGGGGGGATGGTGGTCATGTTGATGAGCAGCTCGGCGGTGTGGTTGCTGGCGGGTTGCCAGCGCGTGGCGGTTGCGCCGTCGGTGGCGGCGGAGGGGAATTGGCCGGGGATGTAGGGGGATGGGGAGGTCACGGGGAGGCATTGGAGGAGGTTGTCTGGCGTTGTGAGGTTTTGCCAGTATAACCTGTTTGGGAGCTCGAGGGTTTGGTTGAGGTCGATGGTGTAGGAGGTGTGTGTGTTTTCTGGGTTCGCGGGGGAACCGAGGATGAAGGGGAAGCTGGTGTTGGCGTAGGCGTCGGGGACGCCTACGGCGGGGGGAGTGGTGAGACGAGTGAGTTTTGTGTGGGTGTTGTTCATGGAGGCGGAGAGGGTGACGCCTTTGTAGTGGAAGTTTCGGACTTTGATGTGTGGGATTTGAGGCGGGAGGGAAGGGTCGAGGAATAAGAGTCTTTGATCTGTTCGTACGCCCAAGAAACCGAAGAGGACAACCTGGTTCGCGCCCCCGTGTCCTGTTAAGAATGGGAAAGCTGGGTTTTGGTTGCCATTCGTCTTGACATCGTCAACTGACTGTTCCGAGAATTGAAACCAGGGACCTCTTGAGTACGAAAGTACACCTGCAAGGAAGTATGGATAGGCTGCGCATCCAGAGGGTGATAATTGGTTTGCGTTGATGGAAAAACTGGAGTATGTCATCGCTGGACCCTCGGCTGATTGTTTGTTCGAGTAGTAATCGAGATCTTTGAGCTTGGCCTCCGTGCTGTAGTTTTGCATGTAATTCAGAGGAAAGTTGAGAAGTACCACATCTGCTTGCTTCACTTCGACAGAGTTGTTCATCGTCTCATACTCTTTAGAAATGCCTGAAGCCGCCACGGGGAAAGCAATTTGCTCGCTTAGGTCCTGCCATGTCTCGTTGATGGGAAGACCGTCTCGAGTTCGCAGCGAGTTCATTTGCTTCAGGAGATCGGATGCTGAAGCGATGGTGAAAATTCCATTGTCCTTGTTATTTGCGTACTCGTCGGGATCGGTCATATTTTTGATCCAATACGTCTTTGTGGTTGTATTGTAGGTCAATAAATGGTTGGTCATGACCGCTGTACTCTCAAGAACGTTTCTCGGGCCGTTATCAAGCCATGTCTTGTTGTCCGTGACATTATAAAGTTGTAAGATATTAGCAGTGATATCGTAATTGAGGTGGTACTCTGCGAATTGTTAGCATTGCTATTTACTGTAAAAATAACAACCCCTAAGCAGACACAGAGAAAACGCTTTTGCTCAAACTTGTCCACAAAAATCACAAACGGGTTAGAGAAAAAGAGGGGCTCTTACCATAATCCACACAAGGCCCAGTCCCAGTACAATTCCCATAACGACCCGCAGTCCAAGAATACAACGAACTACCATTCGGATACTTATTAAAAGCCGCATTGTCCAGGGCTTGTTGATGTTGCTTCACCCGAAAGTTGGCAATCTGCTTTACCCAATTCGGATGAGTAAGAATGAGACCAGGAGACATCCAATAATCCGCATCCCAAAAGATGAGTCCAGCGTAACTGTCCGAAGGAAGACCGCCAACTGAGATGCTATTATCGTTCAATCCACTACCATCTGGCTGGAGACTTTGAAGCAAATAATATGAGTTTGCTTTGGATTGGATGTGCAAAGCCAAGATATCGGGGTCTGTGGGCAATGCGCCTGTCGTTGGGTCTGTGAAGTCGTCCACGGAGTCGGTAGATATGATCTTGGACCAGCTCGTGATATGTTCTTGAAGAAGTGCGTCCCAGCCACTGCTCTGTGCCCGGGCTTGTTCGGTTTGAGCCGTGGTTTTGGCATCGGTAAACTTGTCAGTCGATGCTACACCAACATACTTGAAGAACTCCACGGTCTGTCCAGCTTTGAGACTAATTGCGTAGCTCTGCCCGATTGTCGAATTGTCGAGTGGGATATTTGGCCCACTTGCTGGAGCTCGTGAAGCAGTATCCGTCCACGGATTTGAGATATTGAGACCGGAAACAATGTAAGCAGTGATATTAGGTAAACCCGTAGGATGCACAGAAGTGTAAATAACACCATTGTCACTCAATCCCTTCTCATTAAAATCAGTTCGGACCGCACTTCTCCCATCGAGCAAATCCGTGATCGTTCCATTGATATCACTTGTCGAGGTTATGGTGGCTTTGACGGCTGCAACATTGGCTCTCTCTCTACTGAATATAGTCTGATAAGTGACGTTGAAGGAAGATGTGCAATTGTCGGGACTCCAAGTGAAAGACCATTGTCCAACACCCGTCTTGAACGAGACCGCAGAAGCAAAATTCGAAATGGCCGATTTGTTGACTGTAGCATCAAGAGCTTGATTCCCAAAGGAAAACAAAATAGAGGTGGGATGAGGGAGTCCGGAAATAAAACTCTCCCATCCATTCTTATTCAATTCCGGATAATTCGTACCAGACCCATTTGGCTGGATGCCGTAGAACCCCGAGATGGTGTAGAAAGATATTCGGTCTGTGAATAGAGGCCAACCGTTCGTTGGTTGTTTTCCATCTGGATCCGTCTGATTTACTTCACGTTCAAAGAAGGGCCCGATTGCGGCGAGCGAACCTCCATGGTACCTGGTGAAATTATTAATTCTATATCTGTGTTTGGTAGAATCGAATCGATGCTTACCCGTTGGAAAGAGAAAGACGTGATTGGTATTGACCTGGACGAAACTTCTCAGTTGTCAAGGACCAGGTTGACTCATTCCATTTATAATTCGATTTGTCTAGGACCGAGAAGTCTTCTGCTTGTGTATCTGGTACACCAATTGTGCTGGCCGCAAGGGCTAGGAAAAACAACAACAAACTAAAGTTGAACATCATTTTCAAAGGAGTTGAAATTCAATTGGCAATGAAGGAAGGAAGCTTCAACGCTTCAATTTACTAGCAAGAGTAAAATGGCAATACCCAGCATTAGAGAGGCGGGGTGGCGGTGAGGTGGTACAGACAGGCGATGAGGGTCGGTGAATTTTCCAAAAGGACCGTAGGATGTTGTAGACAGCAACTTCGACTATCTTCGGTTTCTTTGTTCCAGTTTATTATCTTTTACTCAACAAAGTATATGACGAGTGCCGCACGTCATGAGATCTCCTCAGCCGTACTCTACCCAACTTTTACTAGTAGGTCGAGTTGCCGTTTCTCGGAGGGATGCCAATTCATTATGTATGTACAAGTACTTCCCGTCACACATCTCCATGCCCTCGCAGATTTTCCTGCTGCTGACTGCATAATCAACCCCGGGAAGTGAGAACGAAATCCAGGCACAAACCGAATCAATTCATTGTACGAGTAATGTTGATGAATGAATTTAGGGGCTGAGGGTAGCTAGCTACGAGCGCGAGCACCTCAAAAAAAACAGGCTTTACATAGCCCCACCTTTCTCCCCCGCATTTCCCCTCAAGAACGCGGTCGTCGAATTTCATCCAAACCCCAAATAAAAACGCCAGATCAACACTTGGCTATCCCAAATAGTCATTATTTCGCCGCAAAAAATGATTCCTTTGATCATCCAATGATTGGATTTTAGTCTTTGTAAACACTACAAGTAAAAGCGACAACCTCCCTCTACTAACTTCTCTCCCTCCCCCTTCGGTCCTATCCCGATCCAAAAACTCAGAGGCAAATAGTTACTCGAAAACTGTAACAAGAAAACTGATGGCGGGAGTTAAGATAAAAATCCGATTGGAATGCGGAGTATTCTTAAGAAATATAAGTACACGTTAGGAAATGTTTAATAGAGGGGCTGGGGAATATACCTAACCTTACCTAGTGAAGAACCCACAGCCACAGTACCCCAGATTCCATGACAGAAGCCAAGCTACCAAGCCAAGGGAAAGCCACCAGAGTATGGAGAGCTTCGCCTTAGCTCTAATTTTACTTCTCCCCACCATCTACCTATATTCCATCAGGAATCAGGATAGACGTACTTCTCCCCAAGATTTCAGTAAATCCTTCCATTCAAAACTTATAATCAAATAAAATATCTCATTCAAGTCTCCGTTTAATTTCATTTCTCGACTTCCTCTCAAAAAGATGAAATTGCTATTATTATTTAAAGTAAATAATTAAAATAAATACTTTCAAAGTTAATATAAGAGAATAAACGTGTTTATTAATTCTTGTTACCCTATATTGGCGTAGAATTAAATTGTTGGGATAAAGTAGCCTTGCGACAAGATCTAATAGTAAATATAATACTGTATAATTATCAAAAAGATATTTAATAATACTTATAACAACCGGCTCTATAGCGAATAGATATTCCATGAAACTTATATACAGTTTTACGTACTTCCTAATACAAATGTCAATTTTTGATCATAGAACACGCTTTTTAATCCCAAAATCAAATCAAATCAAATCATAACTCATAACAATCTCCCAATCCCAATCCCTATGTGCGAGGTATACCATATTTCCCACTCCCCTTCCCAATCTCAACCCCAATCCCTCTCTCCCCCCCCATCATACAAACACCCACCAATCCTCCCCCCTCACCCAATCCCACCATCATCCACACATCACAACACACTCCCCCCCCTCTCCCCCATCCTCGGCGTCCCCCACTCCCCGGGCACAAAATCAACCACCACCCGATCCCTCAACATATCCTCAATACTCTTCTCGAAATCCCTGCGCGCGGGGTCTTGTTCGAGGTAATACGTTTTTTCGTCGGGGGTGTGGAATTCGAGGATGAAGATGTGGGTGTGGGGGTGCTTTGTTGTGATGGGTGTTAGTACGAATCACAATCGTTCATGTGAAGGAGGTGGAGGGGAGAAGTGGAGATATGGAATAAGGGAGGGAAGAAATAGTACCTGCAAATCCCCCGTAACATTCCCCATATTCCTCCCACCCTTAATCGACTTGATATACTTATACGGGACACCATTTCCATCTGCGGGTTTCATGGATTTTTCTTGGAGCGCGAGGAAGCGGTTGCAGTACTGGAAGAGTTAGTAATTAATTCAGTTCACCTTCCCTTGCTGACCGACATCGAAGACAAGAAATAAACTCATAACTCCCTCATCAACACAATCAATGCTTTACAACACCCCCCTCCTCCCCACCCCCAAAAAAAGAATACTTGGGAATCCAGAAAACAGAACAAGGGGCAAAACTAAAAACTCACAAACTCAATCCTCTCCAACTCAACCCCAACCCTAAACTCCAACATCTCAACATATACAATCCCATTTCCCCCATTTCCCCCCTCACTCTCCCCTCCTTTCCCTCCCACCTCACTAACTCCCTTTCCCCCCACACCACCAACCCAAACCCTCTCCCCCATTCTCTCTCCCCCTCCAGCAAAACCACCATAAACACTCCACTGCACAAACAGCAAAAACCCTAACGCAAGGAGTATGATGGTAGTTGTGAAGGTCCGTTTCTCGCGGGCGAAGTCGCGGGGGAAGACTGGGAGGTTGGGGAAGAGGGGGGAGATGGGGATGGAGGGTTTGCGTTTGGGTCGTGTGGATGGAGGGTGTGTTGTTGTTGATGGCATGGTTTGTGTTTGTATTTGAGATGTGAGTATGGGATGTTGGATGTGAGGATTTTGTATATATGGGTGAGATATATGATGAAGATGGTAATTTGGATGTGCTGTAGATGTAGATGTGCTGTATGAAGTAGAAGCACCGTTCGTTCGTTCGTTCGTTCCTTCCTTTGATCAATCGAATCGCGGGTATCAAGGTACCTACCCAACCAAGGTATAGTAGGTAAGGTAGATGATGTAAGGTAAGGTAAGACAAGACCAAAATAAAAAACCAATCACAACCACTACCGTCAAGTCAAGTCAACAGGAACAACTCAAATCAAATCAAATCAAACCAAGTACAAGTAAGCAGTTATCATCCATCCAACTATCCCATCCTATCCTATCTTACCATCCTCTACACCCCTCAAAACAAACAAACAAACAAACAAAAGACATACACAGTATGTATATCCCCAAGAATCTCAATAATATCAAGAAATCAAGATCAAAGGGGGGTCTAGACCCAGAAAAAAAACAAGCTCCACAGGATGTGCAAACAATGCGGTCATCACATCCACATCCACATATCGCCTCCCGCCTGCAGCGAATCGGCTACCTAGTACCTTCCTAAGAGGTAGCCGCTCCGCTGTCATCCCATAAAACACCAAACAACATCAAACACCAAAAAGGATCGAACAAAATAGGCTAAATAGCGAAGATACGCACCCATCCATCCACTCACACCTCTCATCGCATCGCATTCTACGAGTAGTCAGTCTCCCTCCAAAAACAGCCCGCGGCCTTGAAACGATATATAGAGCACATCCTACATATAAAAGTATATATTCCCCTCCTCCCGCCCAAAAAAAAACGAAAAGAAAAGAACTATAGATACAATATAATACAAATCCCAAAATAATAATAATAATAATCAAACACAAAAAAGGTATATTAATTTGAACTATCTCATTCTCAACTCATCTAACACTCCTCGCACTAATCGTCCCCCAAGCATCGGGACTATGTCTCCCATTCTGCCACCCCCCAGCATCAATGCTAACACTCTCCTGACTAACATGTCTCGGTCCATTCGTCGCAGGAACCGGTGCAAATGACACCAAGGTACCTGTCTGTCCCCCTCCGCTAGCGAGACCACCCGGATTCGGTACATTTCCCGCTCCACTTAACATGAATGGATTCTTACTTCCCACTGGAGATACAATCCCCATCTGCTGTTGTTGTTGCTGTTGTTGTTGCTGCTGGGGTTGAAATTGCGAATTTTGAGAAACCGCATTCATGTTTACATTTTGGTTTTGCATTGGATCCGGTAGTTGTTGTTGTGGAGAATCTACCATTGGTGTTGGTGCCAATTGAGGATGGTTGAAAAGATCCATGATACTCCGGTTATCCGCTTTAAAGGGTTGCTGGGAAACAACAGGCTGAGTTGGTTGTTGGAATTGTTGATAATACTGCTGTTGCTGCACCTGATAATTTTGTTGCTGCTGAGCCTGTTGATTCTGAATTTGCTGCTGAACTTGCTGTTGAAGTTGTGGCTGGGAGGAATTGTTATGAAGAAATGGATTCGATTGTTGCAAATTTTGGTGGCTATGCAAAGCAGAAGGTGAGCGAAACGCACTATCCATTGGGCTATTATATGTCGTGCTTTGACTGCCACTCCGTGGTTGTTGAAGAAATGGATTGTTCCCAACATTCGTGTTGAGCATTGGTGGCTGTTGATTTTGGAATTGCGGTTGTGGTTGTGATTGTTGCGGTTGAATCTGCTGTTGCTGTTGTGATTGCATAAACGGATTATAACTGGTATTCTGTTGAGATGGAGTAGGATTCTCATAGATTACAGGAGGATAGTATTGCTGTGCCATGGAAGGAACAGGAGGAGTCATGGATTGTTGGTACATCAGCTGTTGTGGTGTAGGCTGAGGACCGGGAAATCCACCTGTATGGTTCGGGAAAAGAGGTTGTGGTTGAGAAGCAGTGGGTGATATAGCCATGTTTTGGAATGATTGATTCAAATTTACATGCGACTGAGATGGCATTAATCCAAATGGATTCGAATTACTAAATTGTTGATGATAAGGATTGCTGTCTGACATAGGGCTTTGAGGTTGAGTGTTTCCTGTTGACTGCGAGGATTGTGGTTTGGCAGGTGGTGTTGGTGCATCGAGCATATCCCATGGATTACTTGATGCTTTTGACGGAGCGACTTTTTCTTCAGTGTTTCCAAAGCTTATTCCGGCACTTGAACTTAAGGGTGTTCGCGCTCGAGGCGTTGGTTTCGTGCCATTCTCTTTGGGTACCGGGGTTGGTGCTTGTCCCTCTCCCAGTCGTACCAAAGTTTCAATTGACTTTTCCAAGTTTCCATTGAATCCCTTTAACACAGCGGAATTTCGCTTATCGTCTCTAAAACCCATATCCCGTAGCGTATTCAACTTTTGCTCCAAGTCATCTTGGGAATCATTGCTGACGGATGTAGTACGGAAAATCCTGGATGCTTTTTTGGGCGGCGGAGAAGGTGATCGTCTATATTGCGCCTCTTGTTGATCAAAATCATGGCGAGCGTTCGCTGCAGCTTCGCGTTTCGACTTTGAAGAGAGTGGAAATATCGAAGACGCCGATCGGAATCCAAACCTACTACTCCCAGGCTTTGGTGGTAGTGGTGGTGGCTCGTCAGATCCTCCTGTACTTCCTGTATGATTGGGCCTTACTGGCTCCCGCGCCTTGTTCATCCCATTCTGATATTTCTGTCGAATAAACCTTTCCATCGCCGAATCTGCTTCGTCGGCATCAATTGGGATTGGGGGTCTCGTATTGGTCGGATTGTATACTCGGTTCGAGGCAATGTTTCCGTGCCGCTTCATATTCTACAAATTGTGAGCCAGAGCAATTCCCATACAAGCGCGCGACCCAACATACCTCGACCTGCTCCGTAGACCACGAATCCATACTCAAAGATTTGACTTTGGTGATATGCGTCCCCAGCTTTCGATGCAACGCGGCGCACCTCATACAGAGGAAGATCCCGAGCTATTGGCTGTCAGTTCATCCCACCTTGCATTTCTGCACTGCAACGCGTGAGCAGGATCCGCGAAAACTTACACTCCAACTCGCCCATCCTATGCGTCGCATTAGCATTTGATCGCGACCAACACATTTGGAGGGTTCAATCGACTCACCTGGATTCCTGGCTTGACAATCCGCACACAAATTATTTCCCGGGACGGTCTTGATCAAGTCCTGAAGGGCGCGCTCGTTGCGCGCCTGCTGCCGCTTGCTAAGAGCGGCCGACATGGTAGAATAGCCAGAAATTGTAGAAAAAAAGGTGTTGTTGATGCTGATGCGACGGCAGACAAAGAAGAGTCGAAGAGAAGAAAGGGGGGTGGATCGGAATATATTACAGCTTTATACAAGACATCCAGAAGCGGGTGGGCAGGCAGGTCGAGGGAAGATGATCGAGGTAGAAGGTAGAAGGTAGAGCGAGGGTTAGGGTTTATTTCCTTGTTCAGATGGATAGTCGTCTATTCGTCTAGTTCGTTATTCATAAGAGGAGATGTGTACGAGTCCTGACAGAGGTTGCACTGATCGCATGGCGCAGAGGGGAGGAAGGGGGGGGAAGACGAGGAGAGAGCAACAGTGGAGTTGACGGGGGAAAAGGAGATGATGGTGGAAGATTGTCGATGTCGCGTCTTTTTGCGTCTGTTCGTGCTGTGCTGTGTTGTGCTCTGCTCTGCTCTGCTCTGCTCTCCTCCGTTCTGGCCTGCTTTTCTGCGAGTGGCCTGGCTTTGGCTT
This sequence comes from Hymenoscyphus occultus, assembly GCA_900536445.1. Classification (NCBI taxonomy): domain Eukaryota; kingdom Fungi; phylum Ascomycota; class Leotiomycetes; order Helotiales; family Helotiaceae; genus Hymenoscyphus; species Hymenoscyphus occultus. Next base: position 42,332 of record UNPT01000196.1, on the reverse strand, counting down.
TGGCTTTGGCTTCTGGCCCGGGGAGACGAGCGGGATGGGGGTGCAGGCAGGCAGGTGCAGGTGCAGGCTCCGCGCAGGTCCACGAGGTTCGCTGCTGTACGAGTCCACTGTGCGTGCGTTCAGGGGTCGCTTATTGGCCTGTCACTACTAAGTGTCAGCTAAATAAGGAATCGAATCTCTTCTCAGAGTTCCCTCTTCCCTCCCTTTGGGCCTCGAGATCCACTACTCTCGGTCGACAGCTGAAATGGGACTAACACTACTAACACCCAACCCGTTCAACCTCCTCAATTCTCGTGCGATACGATGCCGTGGCTTTGGTGTTTGGAGTTGCCAATGTCAACATGTCACGGCAATGGGCATCGATTCCAGAATCGCATTCGTATTGCGCACCAAGTAAATGTACCAAGTACCCTCCCCCTCTCTAAAACTACGCGGGGTCTTGTTCAAGATCGCTGTTGGCTCACCTCTTGAAACGTGTGCTTTATGCTTAATGCGAATCTCCTCCATGCTCCGAGTCGGATGCCAAGGGAGGGGGATCTCACCATCTGCTTTTCATGTCCGAGGAAGATTGACGAGTGGAAAGTCCAGCATGTTTTCGTGTTTGTTTCTTGCTTTGAAAAGGGTTGATATATATATTGTTGTATATACTCCACGTCCAAGTGTTTGGTGTTTACATCCAACTTTCTATCCTCCAAATCTCCACGATAGATGCTCCACACTGACCTCACGACTCCCAAGGAAGATGCTTATCAACAACCTCTCGGCCGCTTGCTTGCTTATGTGACACTTCGTAAGCTGTCGGATAGGTGTAGGTTCTGTAGTCAAGCTGACAGCAGAGTAGATACCATACCTTCAAAAGTCAGCGTCCGGGTCCGTTCATAGGGTTGTATTGATGTTAGTGCTAGTGGAGTGAGGTTGGCAGCTAGATATACTCATATCCGACCATTAGTTACTAGATTCACTCTGCTCTTCTCATTCTGATCTTAGGTTGCAATATCATCAATCCAGCCTACTATCGATACCGGAATCAAGTATAAAATCTCTTTCAGCCTCTCCTCCCTTTCTTAGCCCAACATCTCTCTTAATATCCCCCAAAAACCAATCCACCGCATCTGAACCTCGGAGGAGATGTGGGTGGGAGATATTTTTAGGTAGGAGATAATACTGGTTACATACTAGAAGATAGATAGCAAGATTGGTGATAAGGTATAAACCAAAACCTTCCATCCCCCGTCCACCTCACCAAAATTCGTCACTCCACACCACACTCTCGAGAGCAAAGGGTCGTTAGTAATCTTACATCCCTTCTACATCTCTCCTCTATCTACCTAGGTACTCTCATCATCCTGCCATCGAGTACCCCTCTCATCAAAGTAAAAAAAACCAAACAATAGTCTCAACAAAGAAGAAGGTACATCTCCTAATAGTAGTGAAACATCATCCCGAACCTAGAGTCCCTTAAAAATCCACAATTTTAACCCCATCGAAACCAAACCAAACCAACTCACGAATTCACCTCCCTCTCTCTAACATAAATGTCGATTAGCAACAAGCGACAATACCCCCCTTCCAAGTATCCACCTCATTAGTCTCAACCCCTCCTTTATTAGATTAATTCAAGTCCCACGCATCATCTCATACCTACCTATCTAGCTCCGATCACCTTCCCATTTCTCCTCGTCTAGCTCAAATGACCTCCCCCCTTCTCCACTGGATTACTCGCTATCAACGAATAACCAACCCTCTTGAACACTGCACTAAACATTGGGAGGAGTAGTAGGAGAGCCCTCTCATCTCCCTTTCATCATAGATTTTAATTTTAAATCTATCCACATTCTTTCTAAATTCTACTCATCTAGATCTATAGTATCTATATCTAATCAAAGCCTTTACCTTCTATTACTAAAAGACATTATTCAGAGATTCTTGGTCCTCAACGCGGTACTTCTAAAGAACCCCAATTTCACTAATACGAAAGTTCCTATTAAATAATCCAAATTCTTCTATAAAGAAGAAGGGTTCCCTACGTCGTGAGCTTTCTATTGTTTTTTGTTGGGATGTTGGGATGTTGCGTTAGATGGCTGGAGAGTTATTTATTAGTATAGTATGATCTGTTGGTTGTTATTAGCTGATAGTAATAGAACGTAATGGTGCTACTAATGGAATGTAGTTTACCGGGTACTAGGCTAGGTAATATCAAATTCATCCTAAGAAAGAAAAATCTAGGAGAAAGTGAGGTAAGTAAAGAACGAAGCTTCTATTTATCTATCCATCTATCTCTACCCTTCTAATCTCTTCAATATTACTATTACCATTAGACGCAGAAGCGAAGAAAATCCTCGACACGTGCACGGTTATTATATCAGGGGATTTATGGACATCGCATTACAATTTCTTTTTCCTTTTTTTCATTTTTCATTTTCATTTTCTTTTTTTTCCACCTTGATTCTTCAAATTTCTTCGTCTTTATATCCAGGAAGAAAAGGAGAGAAAGAAGGGTATCTTGAGAATTGATGATTACTACTCTATCTACCCTGGTACCGAGTTGGAATTTACTTCCCCAAACCTCTAACTCCCCCTCACTCCCTATAACCCCTCTGCCTTATACCAAACAAAAACACATCCCCTCCCTCCCTCACTTAATCCCCCCCCCCCCCCCCCCCCCCCAAAAAAAAAACGAAATTCAAAAGATAGGATCTAGAAATCTCCTGCAAGGAAAGTCAGGTAGCGTTATTACGTTTGAGTTACTGATTACTGTACCGCTTTTTCCTTTCTGATGCTCACGGTGAGATGGTGAGATGGTTGAGATGTTATGTTGTGTGTATGTATTCCAGTACATACTCCATATAAAAAGTCCGAATCCCAATCCTAGATATCTCCCCCCTGACCGCTCCCCCTCCTCTCATTCCTTTCTCAATCCCCTCTTCCACGATGAAACTCCCACTTCAAATCCCCATCATCTCTACAATTCCCCTCCCATCCACAGCCCTCTCACCTAACACCCCTAATAAAATCCACACTATCTACAAAACCAACATCTCTCCACTAAATCCTAAATCCTAAATCCTAAACCTAAACCCCCTCCTCTCACCCTCCACAACCCCCGAGTTGATCGCCCCTTCCACAAAAACCCCTTGATCCAACTTCCGATTCAGACGCACGAGAATGATGCGCAGGGTGAGAGCAGCCAACATAGCCATGACGACCATGGCGCAGTTGACGCTCATGGCGACGATGTACCTTGGTTCTTTGGCATTTTTAGTCTCGCTTTTTCGTTATGAGGATTGGGAGGAGTTCGTGGGTCAGGTTGGGATGGGAGAAAAGAAAAGGGAAGAGACATACTAGCACTCTCACTATACATATAACTCGCATAAATACTACTCGTATTACTAATCGCATTGATAAACGCCAGAGCCGCTGCTCTCTTCGCCGGCGGGCGAGGAAGCGAGTTACTGATCCACGCTAGCGCGACAACGTAGCCTGTGTACACGCCTGGAACCATGAGCATCATGGCGAAGTACCGTGGTCCGGTTTTGATGGTTGCGGCTGCGAGGATGTAGGCGAAGATTGCGAAGAAGAGGGGGAGGGTGATGTGGAAGAAGCGTTCGCCTGTTCGGTCTTGGGGGTGTTAGTTAGGGGTTGTGGGGAGGGGGAAGGAGAATAAGAGGGAGAGTTAGTGGGAAAAAGAGTGGGAAAAAGAGTGGGAAAAAGAGAGGGAAAAAGAGAGGGAAAAAGAAGGGGATAAGTACCGGCGTGCCAGGAGTTTAGGAAGGTGGTTATTACTGCTAGGACGTAGGGGGGAACGGTTAGAAGGAGCGTGTTGACATCGTTGTACTTGAGACTTTTCACCACGGTGCTATCTTCTCATTAGTATCTTCTCTGTTCCCCCTACCAAGATGGAAAGCAAAAATCGGCACGGGTACTGATACATACGGAAAGAAATTCGTCACCGTGCCCGAAGCCACAATGCCAAAAAGTAGCACCATCAAAACATACGTCTTGACATCCGAAAACGCAAGTTTCAACCCCTCCTTGAACGACTGCTTCTTCGAATCCACCCAGTCTTCCTGTCCGATATCCTCTTCCAGTCTCCAGACGGCGAGTTTTCGCTCTTCGTCCGTTAACCATGTTGTGGTGTTGGGGAAGTTGGGTAGAATGAAGAATGCGGCGGCCGCGATGCCTACGGTGATTGCCCCTTCGATTATGAAGAGCCATCTCCATGCGCGAAGGCCGTGGGCGCCGTCCATACCGGATTTGATTCCTGCTGCGATGAGCCCAGAGAAGGCACCACTTATCAAGGCCCCGGAGTAGAAGACTGCCGTTCGGAAACCGAGTTCTTTTCTGGTGTACCAGCAGGAGAGATAGTATAGGCAGCCGGGCTACGTTGAAAAGAAATATACATTAGAATTGGCTTGTTTATGAGGTGGGCCTTTGGAGTTTACTTACGAAATAAGCGGCTTCTACGAATCCTAGCATGAAACGACATGCGATGAGTCCGCCATAGTTTTGACATGCTGCTGTCGCCGCTGAGATGACTCCCCATACTACCATACATGATGGGAGATATATGGCTGGTTTTCCTATTTTGTTTAGGAATAGGTTGGATGGTACTTGCATTAAGAGGTAACCTGCGCTATTTTAGCATCTCCTCTCCACCAACGTAACACCATCTAATTCTCATACCAACAAATAAAATCGAGACACTGGTTTGAAACTCCGTATCGGATAATTTCAAGTCGGTCTCGATGCCAGCTAATTTGGCAGCTGCGATGTTGTTCTTTTAACCTCGATTAGAATTGTGTGTACTATTTACAGCTTAGATATCTTACCCTGTCCAAGTAGTTCATGATGTACATCAACACTATCATAGGCATCAACCTAATATCCAGCTTTCTCTTTAGTCGAGTCTCTACCTCGACTCTTTCCTCAGCAGTCATATTTCGAATGAATTCGGGAGCTTCAAACACCTTCGCAGGAAGCGCAGGTGGAGATACAGTATCGATGGGAGACTTTTCATCAATACTCTCAACTTGTTGCATTCGTGCCTCTTCGTCTGAATCAATTTTACCCGCCACACCAACTTTCTCCTCATGATGGATTGTGGAACCCATGGTCAATGGTAATTTCCTTGGTCGTGAATCGAAGGTGTCGCAGAAGAGGGGGCCAAGTGAGCTACTTGTACAAAGTGGCTTAAAATACAAAGAAGTGAGAGAGGTGAATCAACGGGCAGAGCTATTCATGTCGTACCCGATATTTTTCTCTCCATGGATAAAATATCTCTAGCCATGTCATCGAACCGCTAGTAGAATTCAACCGGGTTTTCTCGGTCTCATTACTTTGACATTGATTGGATGAATGCCGTGCAACTTATATATTGACGCGACACTGCGACGCTACAAGCCCCAGCATCATGTCTACAAAGGCGGGGTAAAAGCTTCAATTAGCGGAAGATGTGGCAATCCGGGGTACTTGGGTAGCTGCTTTGGGAAGTGGATAAGTGGGATACCCATCGACGACAGCTGCAGGAGAATATGTCATATTTTGGATACGGTATTGGGGGAAAGGGGGATATAGATCTTGGTAAGACCGGTTTTGAGCCCCTCCTCCATCCCATTGAGTGCTGGACGTCCCGTTTCTCGGTCCACGAAGACATGGACAAGCTCGCCTACTGCTTTCACCTTCTCCTCCCCTCGTTCAAACAGTCCAATCTCATAAGTCACACTACTTTTTCCGAGCTTCTTGACGCGGAGAGCAAGGTCGGCCACGGAAGGGAAAGCAATGCTGCCGAAAAAGTCGCCGTGAGAGTGAACGACAAGGCCATACTGAGAGCTGGTGGCTGGCTTCAGACCGCACTCTTGGATGAGATAGGCGTTGACCACCGAGTCGAAGAGAAAGTTGTAGACGGAATTGTTCATGTGCTGGTACATGTCATTGTCGTTCCTGGGGCTGTTTAGCTCGTCTTTCGCTTGGGATCATCTGATGGCAGCTACAGCTACAGCTACAGCTACATCTCCTGTACCTACCATCGAGTCCGGTATTCAAGCTGGAAGGGGTAGTCAGCACGAACGCGGTTCTTGAGTTGATTATGTGACATGGTTGATGTGTTGTTTTCTTTGTAGTATTGTATTTTGTCGTGGAGTGATTCTGGTGTTGAAGTCAGGGTTTGGATATCACACAAGAGTACGTGCTGGTCTGATAGATAGCTCGAGTAGGGTAGAGACTAGTCAACACTCCGTAGAGAATTCAGGTGGAGTGATGGGAGTCGGTGGTGGGGATTCCTCGGCCCGGCGCTGCCGATCCCACTGACGAATGCCATGCGATGAGAACTGCACTGAACTACTCCTGCGCAGACTGGAAATATTTCCTAGCACCGTCGCGCAAAACCAAGTGCCGTACCTGCAGCACACAGCGCACTCATTTTTCTTCACATTGTTTACTCGTACTTGGTACAGTGCAGTGCCTAGTACTACTACCAGTACCTCTGCAACTACCCTCGCTGCCCTCGCTGCCCTACCATCCCCCCTCCATCCCCCCTCCATCCCCCCTCCATCCCCCCTCCATCCCCCCTCCGTCTCCCCGCCGCCGTGGCGCCTTCTCCTCGCATCCTCGCGTTGTTAGCTCAGCGCGCAGGCAGAATCAATTGCACTCACACCACCATGGCCCTCGTCGAGACACCCAACGACTCCGCTTATCCTCCACTGCAAGAAAAGAAACCCGTAGAGGAACCTCCGGCAGTCGTCACGACACCCTGCGATCCATGGCCACGACCCTACTACCTCGAGAATGGACTGCGGCGTGTGGCGCCATACCACTATACCTACAACACCTACTGCAAAGAGCGATGGCGAGGACGGGAACTGCTGGACATTTTTTCCAGCGAGTTCCGTGATCGCCCTCTGGAATACTATGTTCGTTTTCGGAACACCAAACGCTCCGGTGTCCATGCTGTTGCTAATAGACTTAGAAAGATGCAATAGAGCGTGGCGCCGTCGTCGTCAATGGGAACAAGGTCCCCACGCCAAACCACATTGTCAAGAATGGCGATGTGATTTCACATACCCTGCATCGACATGAGCCACCCGTGACTGCTCTCCCTATCTCCATACTTCACGAGGATGAGGACATGATAGTCATCAACAAACCCTCGGGTGTGCCTGTCCACCCGGCAGGTCGGTACAACTACAATTCGGTGGTGGAAATCATGCGAGCGGAGAGAGGGCACGGCTGGAATCCACTGCCATGTAACAGACTAGATAGGCTGACCAGCGGTGTCATGTTTATTGGGAAAAACGCAAAGGCCGCAGAGAAACTCAGTCTGCAGATTCAAGGACGAACGGTACGAAAAGAATACATTGCGCGTGTCAGGGGCGAATTTCCAGATGGGGAAGTGGTGTGCAATATGCCAATTCTGCAGATTTCCCCCAAGTTGGGGTTGAATCGAGTCCGTGCCAATGGAAAGGCCGCTCGGACAGTGTTCAAGAAACTGGCATACTACCCCCCAGTATCGGAAGGCGTTGTAGATGCCAAAGACACCGACAAAGATGGGGCAACAAGTTTCACCGGACAGAAAACGTCCCATAGTCGAGGCTATTCGGTGGTCAGATGCCTCCCGGTGACGGGAAGAACCCATCAGTTGCGAGTACATCTCCAGTTTCTGGGCCATCCCATCGCAAACGACCCCATCTATGCGAACCAAAGAGTGTGGGGTGCAAGCTTGGGTGCGAACGATGGGGACGGGACCCAGGACAGCGACGAAGACATCATCACTCGTCTTGCACGCATGGGAAAATCCGAGGTCGCTGATGCCGTGGCATATCATGATGAAATGGTTGATGAGTATAACAAGAAAAAGGCCGAGAAGATGTCTGGAGAGCTATGTGATATCTGCCAAACGCCCCTATACACGGACCCCGGTGAACAAGAGCTTACTTTGTGGCTTCATAGTCTTCGATATGAAGACGCTGGCGGGTCATGGAAATATGTTAGCCCTCTTCCAACATGGGCTTTGCCTCCAGGTGAGTTACATACGGTTAACTTCGACGACCTTGACTAACCACAACAGACGGTATGGAAGGACCTAGGGAAGTCGGAGGGATGGAAGAATTGGTGAAGGCAGTGAAGGATGAGAACCCAGAGATCGCATAAGCTTCCCAAAGTAGCGAATGCCATGATTGTGGGGCAAAGCAACGAGGAAAATGCCGCGAACCTGGTTTGAAAGAGGCAAGCCGTCTCTTGTTTCTTGAAAGCGGACCGAGAATGCTGCCAAACCACACGCAACTCAAATGGCCCATTGACCTTCAACGTTTTCAACGTTTCCAGTGTTTCCAATGTTTACACCATCGCTTCCAGAATTTCCAGAAACGGTAAGAAACGAGAGGGTAAACAACTGACGTTTGAAACACCAGAGAAAGGCAAGTCACACCCATGACACCACCCGTGAAAGTAAACATTCGCGTCTTCGCAAAAATTGTACGACATCCCTGCCCATCAGAGACCCTGGAACAGGAGGTAGTGCTTGAATTTAAACGACTTTGGCTTCAAAAAAAGCATCGAGACTTGAATTTAAACGACTTCGGCTTCAAAAAAAGCATCGAGACCGAAACGAATGGCAAGTGTTAGTGCTATCCCATCTACTGTACAGTAGGCTTTCACGAAGTTTCTTTTTAAATCTTGTTGCTCCTATGTCCCGTTGCTCGTATTCCGCTTTTCCACTCTCCGTACTGCAAACCATAATACATAGGATTCCTTTTCTCAGTATGGGAGGGATGGAAGATATTGAAGTTGCAGCGTAGGGGATGGATGGAAGATATGGAAGTTGAAGTTGCAGCGCCGGCATCTCATGCCACATTGAGTTCCGCAACCAGCAGCAGCAGCTCGTTACTGTAGGATCTACAAAGTATCTGTATCTGAGCGTATCGCCGACGGTAGTTCCAGCAGGAAACAATATCCACTTCCGCCCCTCTTATACTTCTCGGCTTTACGCCCGGATCCCAAAACACACATGGCTCCGACGAGAGTGAAAGCTAAGCAAAAAGTCTATCTCACTTAGCGCAGTCTCCGCCGGCCACACATCCCGATCTCCACCCACCCCACGATAGCCAACAGGTCCTTCGCCGGTTCTCATCGACGACCACGTGCATTTCTCATGAGGGTGAGGGTTCAGGATAGGGAGCTCTCAGGGCTCTGTTCGTGAGGTGCGCATTCCGCATTCCAGTTTGTAGGTGAGCATGGATGAACGTGGATGAACGTGGCGCAACTCTATTGCGTAAACTACCAGACACCGCGGGGACCCGCGGGGTAAGTCTCGTACAGACGTGATCTTTCACGTAGGCATTATTTGGAGGTGAAATTGGCTTTCTTTTGAACAGGACACCTTGGCTCCATAGCCAGGGGCCATTTTGACCTTTTCTTTGGTATAACAAGCCACTCTTACCCCCCACATTCGGCGGCAGACGATCTTTCGCTTACCTCTGTTGTTCTATTGATGACTTGCACTAATCAATTTCCACCACACATCACCACTTATCAGAGGGGGGAGCCTATAGGCGTCGGTGCGTGGAGTATGTCTAACGACAAGATCAAACTCGAATACGCCAGGGGAGCCGAGGAGGGGAAATTCGAAGCTACAGAGGGCGCGGGGGACAGCAGCAATAGCAATAGCAGCAAGACGGAACCGAGGCGTCGAGGTAAGAGTCAATGTGTGCTTTGCGGCTCTGTGTAGCCCAGAACATAGTCATCTTTTTCTTCGACTCTAACTCCCTTAGCTTCTCGTGCCGGGACTCGAAGTGTAGCGACTCTGACCGAGGCCCAACTCGCAAGAAAGAGAGCAAATGATCGAGAAGCGCAGAGGTCGATTCGACAGCGGACGAAAGACCGTATTGAGCGTCTGGAGCAGCGCATAAAGGACTTGACCGAGGGACAGAATGACGAGCGATCCTTCGAGGAGATTCAGAGGCGGAATGAAGAACTCGAGGAAGAACTCAGGCTGATGAGGGAGGCAATTCCGCAATATGACGAGAATTCTCCCTATCCCAATCGCTCACTCAGACGTTAGTATACACACTTCATGATTCCTAATTGCACGCAGGCAAGAGTGCCATTGGTATTCAATGCAAGGAACGCCCATCAGATGTGGCTCTTTCTTCGTTGGTACACGGATTTGCTTTTCCCTTCCATCACCCGAGTATGATCCCGTTCGGCCACAGACTAACATTTTGTGCTCCAGCTGACCACTTGGGTATTCAAATGCCTCCGCGGCCCTTATACCAAGTACCATGGAAGATGCCCAATGTAAGCCCAGGTGCAACAGCATTATCTACATCATACCCAACACCTGGTCTCAACAGCGTATTCTCCGGGTCCAACTATTCACTTTCGAACGCTGGGTCCCCATTATCGGAGATGGGCTCTGGGAGTGATTACTTTGGCAGCTTCGATGTTGAACCTCCACAAATGAGTGCGTCTTCTGCAGGACGTAGCAGGCCAGTAATTGCTCGAAGTGTGTCATACCCAGATCCAGGCCAAGGTAGCTATGAGTTTCTCCGCCTCTATAGTGTAATTTTCTGACGTATAATAGAACAACAAGCATGGTCTCCAGGTCCGTTCGGATTTATGGGCATTGACGAGAATCTTGCTGGCTCTAATTGTGTGATGTCTAACAATCAGAACGCCAGGGCACGCGCCATGTCCACGATCCCTTCTTCCCGGCCGGCCTCTGCTTCCGCGTCATCCATAACCCCAAGACCATTTATGAATTCCGATCATACGCATCAGCATGGCAGTCTTTCTTCGAGCCCGGTCCTTTCGGCGCTTAAGCCTAGCTCAATGGCGAACGGGCCACACGCTGGACATCAGATCCCATTAAGTCTTTCACCAGTCTCAAATAGTCCTCAATCGATAGTAAAAGGATTGCAAATCCCCCAGCAGTCCCCAACCAATAATCATCCCTCTTCCAATCTCTCGTCTAAATCGTCGTCTCCGCAAAGCAGCTCATTGCCTCAACCGCCTAACTCGTTTCTCAACCAGCCGTCGCTTCATCCTTGGGAGCTGCCCCTGAACTTGCTCCCTCCTACTGGTCCAGTTGATGCGATTCTCATTGGCCTTCTCCAGCGTCAAAGAAGGCTCGCTCTCGAAGGAATTACCGGCGATGAACTCATCGGACCGCCAGTACCCTCTGTCCAAGCCCTCCTTCACCCGACAAGATCCAATGAAGTCCACCCTGTCTCTTCTGTCATCTCCAATCTTCTACAAAGAACGACCCTTCGCGGCGTCCCGGAGAAAGTAGCTGTTCTCTTCCTTATCTACCGCATCACACAGTGGCAAATCTCTCCCTCGCAAGAGACTTACAACAATCTTCCAGATTGGTTTCTCCCTCGGTCCTCTCAATTGGTGACTCCTCACCCTATGTGGGCAAGTCAGATCATCTTTGGAAAGTTGAAGGATATCGTCATTCACAATCAGGAGGTCTATGCCACGGAAGAATTTCAACATATTTATTCGGCGAACGTGAATGTCAATTGGCCATACAGAGAACAGGACGTGATGACGTACGTCGGAGATGAGTCGCGGGTGGCGGATACGTTTGTGGAACACATTTGCCAATTCGCGAATTGGAGCTTGGATGAAGCCTTCTTTAGAAGGTATCCTGAGTTGAGAGGGTGTTGTAAGGTGACTGGGAGTATGGACACAAGTTCGTGAAGGAGGGGGGAGTATGCGATGGATGATAGGATTTCATGTGCATGGTTGGATCGGTTCAATTACGGGTATTTCAATATTCGGTGATGATTTTATGATGGGATGGGGGCGTAAAAATTGGATACTACTACCCTAGGCACTTTCTTCTTTCTTTTGGATGAGTTAGGGAAGCTCTCCAGCCTTTCGAGTTCTTCACCATACTCTGGTTTCCTTTGGGTCAGCAAAATACATATTTTAGTTTGTTAATTAGAGAGCTTCTAAGTCTTCATTCGTCCTATTCCAAACCAGTCTCTTGCAGTTGTGCCCTTCTTACGAGTTCATCCTATCTACTACTCGATTAGTCAATCTCTATGTTTCAACAGCATATGAGTGGAGACCAGGATACAAGTGTGGCCTCTAGGTGGAAAATTGGGTTTATTCCTTTTATTCTCTAGGATAAGAGATATTTTTGACTGCAGCTATCATGTTGGATGGCAAGCATCCAAACTTTTACCTGCCCCACGAGACAGATCATTACTCATACTTCGTATATTACCCGTATAGGTATAGGTATACACCTGCAGTATATACTTCCCCGGGTGTTTAAGCGCACGGATTAAGCGTGTCGTATTCCAGAAGGAGCAGTCGGTGAGCATGCCGTCAAAACTCAACTTCAAGGTCCAAACTGTAGATGCCTTATAAGGCACTGTATCTACTCCAAAATCCCCTCGGATCTGCCCTTGCTGCGCCTCTCAGAGCTCGGTAGAAGTCGGAGTACGTTCAAAATAGGCGTAAAGGTGGATTTTACAAAAGATCAACGTCAAGTTAGGGCCTTTGTATGGCACTTGCGGCATTGATTCCTTCGGAGATCATGTCTTAAACGGCCACTTTAAGCCTGAGGCATATGCAGTTTGGACCTTGAAGTTGAGTTTTGACGGTACGGACGTATTGACGAGCTAACTTTCAGCCCAGAAAGCAATCGATCGACTTGGTAACCACCCTTTACTTTCTGCCCAGCAAACTAGAAGATCTTTGGAAGGTTCTTGTGGCGCGTTGCGATCTCTTGTTTTGACTCTTGGGAAGTCTAACGGTTTAGGCTCATCTATCTGACTTTGTGGGTGCCAAGGGAAAAGGAAGTTGTGCCAGCTGTTCTAGAAAAGCGTTCGTGATAAGGAGGGGTGATTATACTTTAATACACCTTCTTGCAGTAGTACCGTACCCACCGACTCCTCATATACAGTTTGACACTTTGGCTATACAGTTTGATAGCTAACCCGTTTAGGAAGTCAAGGCGTTCCGAGCATTCGACCTATCGGAGTACTTAAAACACAGAATTGGCTTTATCAACTTGGGCCGGTTAGGGTTAGGGTTAGGGCTAGGTGTCAGGGTGAGCGGAATATGAAACCCCTACCACCCACGCTGTTAAGCTCTTACCTACCCCCTTGGGTTGAGGGGTTAGGGTTAGGCACCTCGTTTAGTAGTACCGTAGTAAATCGAACTTACTTCGAAGTAAGAAGGATGCTGGGGTGTGTAGGTGGAGTACCGGGACAGCTTGTTAGGCCACGTAGAAAACAGATTTCTACGGGCCCTTCACTCATCGTAATCTTCTACGCATTAGAAGAAGAACTTCTAGCGAGTAGGAGCCTCTAGTTCACACTGTTCCGTACTCCACCCACACACCCCCGCATCCTGCTTAAGTTCGATTTACTACGGTATAAGTAAATTACTCGACGCGTTTCCTACTTACACCCCAAATACGACTAAAGTGGAAATACCGAGCCACCGGAATATACGGAACGCCACTTTCCCCTGAACAAGTTAGCCGTCAAACTGTATAGCCAAAGTGTCAAACTGTAAATATAGGAGAAGTCTACCCATCCATCTTGATTTTGCCCTGCCCCAGTATCCAAAAGCTCCTCTTCACCTTAACCTTCTTTTTTTCCTTCTTTTTTTCTTTCCGCTCCTCGTTCATCCGAAAGAAGAACCTTAGCATTGGGCATAGAACAGGTACGGAGCTCGCCTAGGAAGTTTAGCAACATGGCCAAACCCGGTTAGCAAATGGATATCGTATTCGCCTATACCCCAAAGAGTTCCTTTCGCAAGGTCGAACTCACCCCACCTACACGTGGAGCCCGGGTTCTGAGGGAAAGTCTCACGAGTAGAAATCTCAGACCAGGAGAAAAGTTTCAGGAGGATGATTGGATGGATGTTTTGGGTTATCTTTTTGTTTTGGGATGATGGGAGGGCCGGTTGGCAGGTCCTTCAACTGGGTTGTGAATAGCCGGACTGGTTAGCCTAAATCTTTGGGGATTGGCTTTGCCTTTGTTTCGCTTCTTCTGGGTTGTTTGTGGAAGGGTATGGACATATTGGACGAGGTAAATCGGCGATTTGGGACCTATTTTTGACATGGAGAGGACTTTCTCTTATGTTTTACTTTGTGAAGAAAAGTCTGAGAGGAGGTTTTCCCCTATGGTTCTCGACCTCTTCAGGATTTTAATGTGGCTACATGTCCATGTCTAACTACCGTCTACCGTCAAAACTCGAGAGGGAGGCCCAAGGTGTAAATGTCTGGGGCAGGAAGTAAGTGGGTGTCCTAGAGCTGATTTCCGATGGAATCAATACCGCAAGTGCCATCTCAAGGCCCTACAGTAACTTAATGCTGATCTTCTATAAAATCCACTTTCATTCCTATTTTGAACGTACCGTATTAATTGGATTACAAAATAACGTTCTTCGTTAAGATAACATGCGTATATCGTATATGGTTCTAAACGTTCGTAGGATTAGTATCTTATAGCTTTGACCAATTAGAGAGCTAGAATCTTAAATTGATAATTTTATGTTAATCTTTCTATACTTATTTTAGCACTGCCATAGAGGTACTCTAAAAGACTCAGGATTTCAGAGCCGAACTCGTAAAACTATATTTAATAAAGCACATTTGAAAAAGTGGTATATATTCTTTTAAAGCTAGTTATTGCTAATTACCCCGTATATTACAAGTACCCCGCCGAGCCCGCCATCTACCTATATATATCTATATCTATATAGTCCTCCTCATTGAAGTTAGGAGAGAACTTATAGTTGTTACTATCGAATATATCTACTATCAGTAGTCAGCGCTGTTAATAGTTATATCCACCTTATCTTCCTCGAAATTAATAATAAATACCAAAAAAAGGGGTAAGGATATTTATTAAGGTATTACTTTTTTTGTGTATAAGGTTTATATTCGTCCCTGGACAGACCTTTTATCCCTTAATCTGTAACACCGAGGGAACTGGTAGGCAGAACGTCCTTATTAGGCTAAGCGAGTACTATTCTACTTTTTGGTTGGCGAGAGTACTAAGGCCAAGCCTATTAGGACGTTCTGCCTATCGGTTTCCTCGGCGTTACAGATCAAGGGATACTTATGTTATCTTGTAATCCAATAAATACGGTACTCCGAGTGCTAGCGGGGCTTGAAAAGTGTAGCAAGGGCAGCTCCGGGGGGATTTTGGTGTAGAGAGTGCCTTATAAGGCATTTACACCTTGGGCCTCCGTGACGAGTTTTGACGGTATAGCCCTAAGCCTCTTCCGGCTTCCACGAGTCCAAGAAGGCGCCGAGCCATGCCAATGAATGCTTATTACAGGAAGAGGATCTTCCCAACTAATCGAACCCTAAGGGGAAAGTTACTCCGAACCGCAGAAAGCAAAAAGACCAAACAGGCCAAAACAGACGAAACAAAACCCGCTTTCCACCCAGACTTCATCGTACCTGCACTTCGAATCCTCCACCATTTCCGAGTTGCACTCCATCACGTGCTCTCGCTTTACTTGACCACAAACCTACACCATTGACTTCCAATAACTTCCATGCTCGGTACCCTCGAGCCCGGTTCCCTTCCCGGCGGTCCAACTACCGTCCCAAACTCCCGAGAACCTCTCCCCAATCACCACGTCCGTCTCTGCCAGACAGACACCCCGAAGCGAAGCGTGATGCAGCCGGCATGATCCCCTGATCCCCGACTCTCCTTCAAATCCCATCTCCTAACTTCACATCCCCAGAGTCAACAAGCTCAACGGCCATTCCATGATCGTTTCCCATCCGGCAGGCATCAGACTTCTCAGCCCGTGGATTTCATACCCCGCCCTGCCATCTAGCCACCATTCTCCTTTGACGCAGCCCAGGAGGGCGTAGTAGCGGGCGAGGATTGAGAGTGCTAGTGCGTCTTCTTCTTCCAGTAGCCCTACCATGGCGCTGGGGATCTCTTCTGGGAACGCGAGGAGTCTTTGGCGTGCCCAGTGGAGGGGATGGGATCCGGTGCGCAGAGCGGAGAGGATGGGGTACAGGAGTTGGAGGGTGGAGGTGTAGAGGTGTTTTCTTTGTGGAGACACGTGGGTGGAGTGCAGATAGGGGAGGAGATGTGTGTCTTCTGGGATCAGGAGTATAGGAGTTGAGGCTGAGGGTGTGGAGGTGGAGGTGGAGATGGGCTGTTCTAGATCCAAAGAAGCAGTGTTTGCGAAGTGTTGATGGATTTCTGTGGTTCCGATTAATGGTTCGGTAGCGAGGACTATCTCCCTTGTACCCCTTTGTAGCCGAAAGGCTGTCACGGGAGGCACGTACCCCTTCTCGCTTGAGAGATAGATCGGCCGCAGATGGGCGTGCAGAGAAAGAAGTGCGGATGTTACAAGTAAAGCTTCTGCATTCTTGGCATGGAGCTGCGAAATGTCATTGCGATGGCCGGCTATCGTGTTGTCTACAAATTGGTAGGTCGCGGCGCGAAGGGAGGAGTGTTCAGGGTTAAGCGAGAGTTTGTGGAGGGCTGCGATGCCTAACAAGGCGTTGTATAGATATGGAAATTCTAGTGCCATGGTGGGAACCTTTTTGGTCCAGATGGAACTTACTTGGGAGCTGCTTGGAGGCATTTGATATGCTGTGATGTTTGTGAAGTGACTGAACAGTTCTGTTTCCATCGTGGGAGGAGAAGGACTTCCTTCAGCGTCCGAGGTGTCAGAAGTATATGTCGAGGCATTTGATGTGAGATGAGAGCTGTTTGAGTGGTATAACTTTGCATCGTAATAGCACTCCTTTTCTGGATTTGGAAATCTCTTGAAGCACTGCCCGCAAACTGGATGAGCTTCGTCGCACTATTCGAGAAATCAGTCAAAGTCGAGTAGGGGTTTGCTATGTATTCACTTTGATTTTCCTTTCTTTGCATATTTGACAACCGTTTCTCGACTTCCTATGTGGTCTTTGTGTTCTTTTATGGTGGATGAATGTTAAGTCCATTGTATAATTCAGGGGAGAGGGGTGAGAATGTTGGATGGAGGAGAGCATAGAGATTCATTATGAAATACTCACATAGTATTTATATTAGAATGTATCTGACCTCGAGAGAGATATAATTCCTCATGACTGTTATCCACATCGTGAGATCATTGCAAATGCCCAAATATTTTGATGATCCTTGAGCTGCGCAAAGATGCTGACATCCCACCATATCTAGGGCTCACATGGATTTCACACAGCCGCAATATGACAACTGAATATTCTATGGATCTTCGGCTAAATAATTTGGCCACGAACACTAGTTACTGTCGAAGGATAGCGAGAGGACTGTTTTAACTATGAGTTCTCGTCCCGTTCTAGATTGTATAAGGAGCGATATTTCTTGGCTTGGCAAATATCACATACACAGCAAGACTATTTCTATTCTCACAACATACAAGAGCAAAGATCATGCTATGGAAGCCATCAGAACATTTTCAAGGAGTAATGGGAGAGAAACAATTGACCACTGAGGGGTAACAACCTTGGAGTTTGGAAGGAATTTGGAATGATAGTCCGATAATAGCAGTGTCTTCTCAGCTGAAACTGTATCTACCTTTGAAACCCCATTATTTGTGATAATAGGCCCTATAGTAACACAAATGGATAGAATGACGAAGAATTGAAGAGGTCAACAGAAAATGAGGCCACTTCTTGATCCTTCAATCGCGTGAGTAAGGATTGAAATCTGGACCTGTTGGATCGTGCAAGTCCTTACGCGAGATACGCGATTTTAACATAGCGGCACAGTAGGTAGATAGAACGAGTGGTGTAATACAATTTTTATGAACGATGTGTTTTGCTGTGAGGGTCACAAAATAGAACGAAAATGGATTCAGAGAAAGGAACTGTAGTCGGACGAAGACAATGCACAATCTGTGCAAATCCAAACCTCTCTACTTCTGCACTATCAAAAGTTCGATCCTCAGCAACTGAAGAAACAATGATTGAAGACAACAAAAAAGATTGATTGAGAGCTGCAACTGCAATTGAAAACGCAAAGGAAGCCTACATCCGCCACTCGAAAAGAAAGGCTATGAGTGCCATCAGTGAGCCGAATTGACCGAAATCCCCATATAAAGCCCCCCGTGTCCTTGGCAAGGACGTTAGCATCGGAATGAACAGGCTCATCTGAAGTACACACAGCTTAATGACCCGGAACATTTCAAATAATTCCTTGGGAAGTAGTGAAGCTGGACTAATGTGTACATCTCACGGGAATATCGCAGCTTTATCGAGGCTGCTGATTTTATCTCGAGATGCAGAACTATGACATAGACACGGGAGATTGACATGCACGGTTTCCTCTTCTGGATTAATCAGCCGTAAATGTTGAGCTTCAAGCTGATGTCGACCAATAACACACCCAAGCTTACGATGACGAAAAGTATTTGAGTTTCTCCAACCATGGCGACCACGCGGGATTCGAGCCGCAAAATACGCCAGAAACTAGGAAATATTCTTCCTTTAATTTGGAATAATATTTCGTGTATACGACACTGCGGCACCATGACGTGTATTTATGATACGTCCTATCTCCAGTTTTTGGTGTCGCTTGTCGCGAATAGGTTGATGTTTCCTACGGGATCGCATAGAGCTTTTCAGATGAGACCCAGAAGAGACGAAAGAATAACTTTTCATCTTCTTCTTTTTGTCTGGTTCATATGCATTCAGAAGTCGTTGGGTGTACAGTTGAAAGCCAATCATTTTAACAGCGATGACGCATTTGGCATATCAGCTCGGTGGAGACAGTGACCCAAGCCATGATTACTATAACCGCAGTTATTCTTTTGATCCTAACAGCATAGCCAAACTTTCCACCGGGGAAAATATTTCGCCACGAGAGGACGTTCACTTGCAAATATTTCTGGTCCGTGCCGTGCTAATTCCTGCAAGTAAGCGGTGACTATACAGTAGTACAGTATTGACTCACTCTTCATTGCGTTTCCGGGGTTACAAGGCGAGGTGGTCGCTCTATCAAATACTCCAAGCCACATGTAAAGATTTGTTGAAGAAAACTGATGGTGATTTCATCGACTCGCACCAAGCTGAATAACCCGGCAACCACGGCCTTCAAAACAGCATAAGTAAAATGCCGGTTCCTATTGAAATCTGTTTTGTTCCTTCCCAAATCATTAGTTTTTTGTTTCTTTCAGCTCCTTAAACTGTCTCATCATCATGAAGTTGACAGCACTTGCTCTTAGCTGCTCTTTCTGCCTTACTCTAGCATTTCCATCCCCGGATCCATCAAATTTTGCTCCAGCAGACCCAACTAGGTTCAAAATATGTCAAGAATACAATATTCCACTCAATATTACGGCCGAAATTACGGTCCCTACTGCGGAGTATACGCCATTCCAAAATAATTTGGATGTGGCCGCCTGGTTATTCAACCTCGCACGCCGTGATTCAAAAACAGCATTTGTTCCTCTTGCTGGATCCAAGAATGTCACGCATTCTTATAATATTTCCGGCACCATCTGCAGTCCTCTCACTCCTACTAATAACCAAACGACGATCATCCTTGCCACACATGGACTCGGTTTCGATAGAAGGTAAGCACACGCTAGTGTATGACATGGAACAGTTACATGTACTGACTTGAACCAGATATTGGGATATCAGGAAGAACCCAGCCAACTATAGCTTTGTGGATTCTGCCATAAGTAGTGGATACTCGGTATTCTTTTACGACCGTCTTGGAACAGGGAAATCAACAAAGTATGTTTGCGACCATTTATTTACACGTAGTATCAATTCCTGACTCTCATCAGGGTTTCCGGTTATGATGGAGCCCACGCAAACATCCAACTCGCAATCCTCAAACAACTCTCAATTCTCCTCCGTGAAGGAAAGTACACAGGCTCCCTCGGAAAGCCCGCAAAGCTAGCACATCTCGGTCACTCATTCGGCTCTTTCCTTTCAAACGCGCTCATATCCGATAGTCCTGAACTCTCAGATGCAGCCCTACTCACAGGCTTAGGCTACGACATGTCAGGCATGGCACCATCTATAGAAGCCCTAGCTCTCCGCATCGCCAACCGCCAGAGCAAATTCAAAGCCCTAGATAACGAATACCTAGGTGCCATTGACTCCTCAGCTTTCGCGCAATTCTTCCTGCACGCCGGATATTACGATGTAGCTCTCTTGAATCTTGCTTTTCAGTTGGCGCAACCCCTGGCCGCCGTTGAATATCTGACCCTGGCGACTTTACAACTCAGTTCACCTGATTTTACAGGCCCCGTGATGGTAGGTATCCTAATTTCATCCGGGTAATTGGAGGCATGCTAATGAGTATAGGTTATGGATGGTGAAAATGACTTCCCTCTTTGTGGAGGCAATTGTGTTGGGACCTTGGGTCCAGCGCAGACGTTGTATCCCAATGCTACTGATTTACAGACCGTCCTGCATCCTAATGTTGGTCATGGGATCAATTACTCGCTTAATGCGACTGCAGCTTATAATGTTCTGCTTGATTATCTTCATAAGCATGGTATATAAGAACCTGATTTTCTGATGCAATACCTGTGATTGTTGGCGAGTTGAAGCAATATGACGAAGTGGTGGAAAAATAAGAGAATAGGGATAGGGAAATTGGTGTGGACGTTTTAAATTAAGATATAGACTAGAACGACTGTCTCATGGCAATGTGTAATCATACTTGTTTTGCAGAACAGCACTGATACGTCTTATCCAATGATCGTGAACACTTGATTTCATAAAACCCCTCCAGCAGAAAAGTAGACGTTGCACGCATGTGTATATAAACGTATAGATACATATATACATATGTGCGTGTGTGCATGTATTCTTCTTGGCAAAGTTAGTATGGTAAACTCGGTCTTAGAGACAATTCTTGGTATTATGCCAGAGACATAAACCTTACACATCTAATCCATGGTGGACTTCCACGGTTTCGGATGGACCTACAAAAGTAGCACTGGCCCACTTATCATGCTCAGAGTTCTCGATAACTCTTCCCTGACTTTTGTAATCAAGGTTCTGCGATTCTGAAGGCAAGATTGGTTCGCCAGCAGTACAGAGAACCAAAACAGGAAGTGTGGAATTCATTAGGACAGAATCTTCATGAGGCATGATCAATACAAACAGCCAATGATTTCAGATTTCTAAAACCGTTCATTGTCTAAATGTCAATCGATGATGAGAAGAAACACAAGGCTCACTATTCTTGAAATATACCCGCAAATGTGAACATCTCGCTCTCTATTTCGCGCCAGAAAGAAAGAAGGACAAACTTTTGTATGGAATGACAGAGAGGTCCATAAAGACAGGAGAAGCAAGAGAAAACGGTATGGATGAAGCGTTTAACCATCCTTCAAGATCCCCTGCAACAAATTTCTGACCAGCTCCAAATCCCTCTCCACATCAACCTTCCAAGTACTGATTGCAATCCTCACAGCACTCTCACCCTGCCATTTAGTCCCTGAAACATACATCTTCCTCGTAGCGTTAATCTTGCCTACCAACTTCTCATTGAGTAGCGGGTCTTTCGCCTTAAAGAGGACGACGATATGAGTGTTTTCATAAGCCGGTCGTTCGATGGGTGTATTGGTCCCGGTAGGCTGCGGACTGGAAAGTGAATAATGATGGCTTGGTGCCATATTTGAGGTCGGAGGCGCAGGTCCCTGGGCAAGAAGTTCATAACCTGGACTACTATCTACGAAAGCCGAGAGAGCGCGAGCAAGACGTACTTGTCTGGCAAACATTTCGGCCAGGCCGTTGCGACCGTAGGCTAGAAGGACGGCGTAAACAGGGAGAGCTCTGAAACGACGAGAGTTTTCTAGTCCGATGTTGAGTGGAGAGGCAATTGAAGATGGTCCGGTGGAGAGGTAGACTGCGTTTGCATTTTGGAAAACGGAAAACATGGTTTTTTGAGATCGGGTGAAGAATACGCCACAGTCATAGGGAACATTGAGCATTTTGTGTAGGTCGCTCCCGATGGAATCAGATAGTTCGAGACCGGATGCGGAGATAATGAGGGATTGAAATTGAGGAGTTGGTGGGAGACTTCTTGCGAAGAGGCCGAATGCTCCATCAGCATGTAGCCATGCTCCATAAGTATCACATAATTCTCTGATCCTTCGCAGGGTTGAAATTCCATCTGTGGCGAAGCGACCAGTGTTGACTTCTCCAGCACTCAAGCAGACAATACTGGCAACCCCATCCTTAGAACGCTTTAGCTCGGATTCCAAGAGTTGAATATTGATACGCCATGGTTCGTCTTTGCTGAATGGGATATCCTTTACTGAAGCTCTCCCAATACCAACTACGCTTGCAGCTTTATATAGCGAACTGTGGCCCATTGTTGTCAAAACTTGAATCTCCTTGATACCAACTCTTGAGCAAGCGGCCAAGAGACCCAGTTCCCCAACTTCAGAATTTTCTCCGGCTGCTTGAAGTCTAGAGTTAATGATTGCTTCTCTTCCACATGCCAGCCCCAAGATGTTTCCAGCGGTTGCTCCAGTGGTGAATATCCTGCCATTCAATTGGTCTCCCAGACTCAGTAATTCAGAAAGCATGCTCAATGCCCTATCCTCTACCGAAGTGCTGATACTCTGGTCTGGTAAATGTACTTGGACATTCTGATCCCAAGCAGTTACGATGTTATCAGCTACTGCATGCAGGAGATCTTGGAGTCAGTGTTTTCATCCCATATAAATATGGAGAGTATGACGCCAAAAAAAGACTGGAGAAAGGTGGATTTCCTTGGGAGGGAAAAAAGAAACAATCTAACGACATATTCTGAAAGATGAAGAGATATCATGGAGAACACCCACCTTCAGCAATTGGAAACATTCCTCCTGTGACAAAGCCATAATAATTGCCCGAAGTCTTTGGTCCATTGAACTCAGCACAAATATCCGCGATCAAGTGGTCGCGTGCTGACTCCTCCCCAAGTCCAGACACAGGCAAGGCAAGGGGCAGAGATTTTGTAGCTCTCGCAATCGCTGATGGGGCTGGGAGTGCATCGTTTGTTGTTTTGTCGAGTGCAGCCTGGATTTTTGCATATGACGAAGTTACAAAGTCCATCTTTGGGAACTTTGGTCCACGAATTTACAGATGATTGGCGTGACGAGGTGATGGTGGTTAGTCTGTAAACACCACTGATATTATTGTCGCCTGATGATGTCCTTGGTTGGCGTTTGCATACGATGTATGAAATAGTGCTGAGTCAGTTTTTAGTAATCCTTGAATCCTGTGAGTTTACCTATGACTCGTCATAATCAGGTGATAATAAGATGCGCTTTCTTCTGAGCGAAACAATAGTGTTATAAAACAATTATTGCCCCAGATCTCCTGGAACACCTGAATTGTTTATTGGTGATGTTATTGGACAACCGCCGTGGAGTATCCCGTGGAGGTATTTGCATCAGCGCAACATCACTTACGTATTTCTGGACCCCGTAGTGATAAGGTTAGCCACGGCCCTTGTTTTATTAGTATCCCGTCTTTTATAGAATTTCGGGCCGTGGAGGCGGAAGTGGAGGCGGCCCCTTAACCTAGCCATTTCAACCCAACTGGTTCGCTCTAGACAAGGTTGATCGGAGATAGAGACTACCTCCGTACTTTATCCTTTATTTATTTTCTCCCGACAGCGATCGTCCTTTCAACCTCAACAATTTGCTCTTACTCAAGAGCAGAGAGTATCTGAGGACGAAGATCGTCTACTCTAAACTTCCCGGACTTGCTCTTACTGATTGGTACTTCATTGGAAATGCAGGTACCTACGGCGTTCAGGGCCTTTACGTCTCTCTAATTGTGATGATTGGTGCCGCCCGCAGCATGATTGTGGGATCGTGGGACTCGCCATGACTGTGGGTGCAGGAAAAATGTCAAGGGAAAGAAGCCCAAGACCATTCCAAAGGGTGTTGATCTTGCTGGTGTCGTTCATATGTCCACCGCCGTATCCGCAGCGGCATCACCCGAGGTTCACAATGTCTAAAATCCACATGGGTCGATAACAATAATCGGATGTGACATGCATGTCACGGTGGAAATGATTTGAGATAGTCATTCAAATTCCATCATCGAGTGCTTGCTCGCCTTCTTGCAGCGGAAGCAGCAGCTTGCAACCGTTGCGTCAGCTCCTCACAGATTGTGTCGATCACCTCTAGGTCGGGGTCGTACAACAATGAACCTGGTACTGCCTGGCTAGACTGCTGGCTTGAGGTCGCTCTTCCACAGGCTGAGGCTTCAAAGTAACCAAGAGGTCTGACCTTATTCTACCACAACATGAATATAAAGTCAGTATCTTTCGTTGAGGTAGATGGGTTCTTCTTCGTCTAGAGCACCTGGGATGTCGATTCCGGAACGAGCTCAACCCCACGCTAAATTGTCGTCTCCCGTGTAGAAGAATCACATAGAAGATGCAATGCGAAGCGCTAGCAAAGGCACTACGGAAAACTGAGGCGGGGACCATGCCCATCTCCCCTTTAGGTCTCCATTCAGGCTTGCAGACGCAGTCAGATGCCCAGCCAACTGTGGTTCGGGTACCGGCGACCTTCTTTATTTAGCGGGGACTTGGGACTTGGGCGGTATCGTGCAGTTGCTTTGCACAATATTCTCTCCTCTGGACGCAGTGGACGACAGCTTGAAGAAACCTGAATCTGCAATTGAGAGAGTCTGCCGCGGCGCTGCTGGTGTTTAACGTTCGGGCGAAACAACAGCGTGAGCGTGCTACTCGCTAATCTACCCTTGGCTGAGAGATACCTTGATCTTCCTCCATGTTCCGCTCGATTGACTCTTCAGCTTCAATAGGTGATATCGTGGCTGCAGAGTGGCATCCACTCGCTGTACGAATCTCTCCGTACTCGTACAGAAGATACGCCTCCTCCCCCAGAAAACCAATGTAAGATCTGACCGACCCGAGGAGCGCTTGTTGGCCCGAAAAAGCCATCCCTTGCCCAATCATTCCCATTTACCACAACGCTGGGATTTTTCTGGAGGCTTTGAAATGCGTTCTCACAGCTCGCACAGGGGCTCCTCTCTGGGAACCCCCACAAGTGCGATGACCAGACCCCGACCCCGACCCCAAGGTTCAAGATCCCCCTGGGAAAGTATATACCAGCCCTGCTGCTGCCATTATCGATGATCCACACACTCTTGTCCCACACTTCGCTGCTGGTGCCCTTTTACTTGGTAATAAATATGAGCTATCGCATAGCTGTGAGTCGTACGGCTTGATCGAATTTTCGCAATTGCTTCCTGTGTTGCACAAAAAGCCAACTGCGTCTGTCGCCGTCCCAAAACAGCCATTTTGGACAGATTTTGGATGGACAAGCCGGAAAAAGTTTCAACTACTAAAGGAAGAGGTGTATGACCTCGAGGTCGCATTGTATGTGTGCAGATGACATACTTCGACAGATTTAAATCAAGGGCTAAGGAGCTAGAAAGTGCAGGGCGACGAACTTTGGAATCCTCGGGTTTTAATGCCTCCTTCAATATGTCCTTAACAGCATCCAGTATAAGTTCCACTGTGGGATTTGGTACACCTATCGAGCCTGATGTTCGTTCTCATCTGCCGTTCTACTGCCAAATAATTTCAACGCTGACTGAAAGCAATATAGTCTCCGTCTCAGGTCAATAGCCCAACAAATGAGGAGTAAGTGGCAATATAACCTTTCCCAGGCCTTTGGAGACGATGCTGTCCCACCAACAATGCTGTGCCGGCCGTCAGCCATCTCATCTGACATTTTTTTCCATTTAGCCTAGCAACACAATCTCTCACTGATAGTGTTTTTGCATTTCCCAAAGAAAATGGCCGAACATATCACGGTTATCGGGCCGGCAGTAATTATGTCGCTCTTATCGCTCTCAATGCATAACTGACAGACTTCTGTAGCTTACAACTTCCCGAACGACCACAACGAAACCGATCGCCTCGATTTTCAATATGAAATTCTGAAATACTGCTTTCGAGATAAGAACTATTTTGCGCCCATAAATGACCCAAGGGAAATTCTGGATATTGGCACGGGTACAGGACAATGGGCAATAGAGATGGGCGACGAATTTCCAGACGCACAGATCCAGGCTACGGATCTCTCTCCAATCCAACCTGACACAGTCCCGGAAAATGTGCAGTTCTTTATCGACGATGCTTCAGAAGAGGATTGGGCACTGCCACCAGCCTATTTTGACTACATCCATACACGAGTACTACTCGGCTGCTTCGAGGATTTTCGCGACATTATCAAAAGGGCATTTTATTACACAAAACCCGGTGGGTATATGGAAAGCCAAGAAATAATGTCGACGTTATATTGTGACGATGGAACAATGCCATCTGACTGGCCATTCCTAGAATGGAATAAATACCTGGATGATGCCGCCATGGCGGCAGATCGCCCATTGAGAATTGGCAACAAAATGAAGAGATGGTATCAACAAGCGGGGTTCGTGGATGTCCAAGAAAAGGTATACAAGTTGCCAGTCAACCCTTGGCCGCGAGATCCACACTTGAAGACGCTCGGAAAGATGCAAGAAGCCAATTGGCTCGCTGGGTTGAATGCGATTAGTATGGGACTGTTTTCTCGAGTTTTTGGGTGGAACAAAACCGAGATTGAAGTAAGTTCTTTTCACGAGATATCGACCGACGTCAGGACTGACTTCAACAGGTATATCTGGTCAATGTGCGGAAATCGATATCCAACAAACGCGTCCACGCTTATAATCGCGTCTTTGTGGTATGGGGTCGAAAACCTACCGAGGAAGAAATGGCAGCCAAGTCGCAACCTGTCTCTACGTCGACACACACTCGACAAGATGCCGCGCCTCCAGCTCAGACCAACTCTCGACCTGTTACGGCTGTTCCTCATACCCCCAGTGGCGAGCGGGATCAACAAATCGACGACCCGAGTGGGAAGGCTGAAGCAGGCTCAAACGAGCACGTCTTCGGTTCGATGTCCTTGAACAGCCCTCCAAATAATGGTAAAACGAAAGAAGATCAATAAGTAATAAATTGTCCTAAGCTCAAAGGGTGATACGGAACAAAAGGAGCGAGGAAGAATGACGAAGTACTCGATGTAAGCATAGCGTGGGCGTATTATTGCAGTGGACACTCTAACCCTAACCCTAACTAGTACTATTATATTATATGCGACCACTATATATACCCTAATACTAACAGCCTGGAATATTTATATGTTACGACATGTTGGTCGGTCTTAGCCAAGACTCCTGTCTCTACTACATGACCCCCTGTCTCGATTACCTAGGTGGATGCCTAGTATTCTAGTAGTCTCCCTTCTACTCGGTCAGGGTCGTCTTATATTAGACGCTCCCTGCTTGCCCCCTAGCTAGCTCTTTATCTTAAATACACTTTTCTAGCTCATTCTAACAGTCTCTTGTTTCGTCCTTGACATTATGCGCTCACTTATATATCTCCGTCGTCTGATAGCCTGGCATGTGTACAGGTGCGTAAGTAGGAGGATTCAGGTCTAGAAATATAGCTCTTATAAGTACTACTATTAGCGTTCGGCAACTAGAATTCTATTCTATTCTAGAACCCCCCTCTAGAGTTATTCTATTCTATTTAGAGATCCTATAGAATAATTCTATTCTATTACCCTTATTTTATAGAACTCTATAGAATAAAATTATATAACCTAGAAAAAGTCTTACTAGTCTGATAGGCTAATAAGAGGCCTAGATTTTAGCTTTACTAGTACTATATAGGAATATTACTAGTATTACTATATATATTATAGATTCTTTTAAATACTATAAATAACTATTATAATATAAATAGTCTATATATAATTCTAAGTTACTAAAAAGTCTCTATATTATTTAGTTCTACTATACCTACTTAGCTAATTAATATTTACTATTCTTAAATCTTTACTCTTTTATTAGTCTACTCTTATTAGTTAGATATACATCTAGAATTCCAGAATTCTATAGAATTCTAGAGGGTATTTAATAGAATATTCTATTCTATTTTAGAGGGGGTCTAGAATTATTCTAGACGTCGAACGCTAACTACTATATATAAGATACTACTATATATAAGACGTGCTCTAATTATGATTCGCCGATTCTAATTCCATGCGAACATGTGAGTAAATTACGCACTTATAACAGAAGTACCTACTATCTTTGAAACCAACATTACATTACTAGTGTAGGGAATAGTACAACTAAAATATGTGTAAAATCAGTTGAAATTTGAAGCTATTATCTAGTCTAATTCTAAGGTTTCTCTACCAATTGAACTGTCCACTTCCTTCGCAATTCTCTCGTCGTCCTCAATCTCTAGCTGCTTAATCTGCTTGTCAATCCGCAATATAGCCTCCTCCATATCGAGTAAACTAAACCAGTTTTTGAGACACGATAGAGCGTTAATTGAAGGCATTCCAAGGCGGTTACGACGATCTGTTATTATTATTTTAGTACCAGAGAATACTCGTTCAGGACCAGCTGACATAGTAGGAATTGAAAGTACGTCAAGAGCCATCTTCGATATTATATATAAAGATTTCTTCGAAAGAAACCTACTATCCCTCTAGCTTATAAGATTTAGATATTGTTGTTGTTGAGCAGGTTCTAACCACCATGAAATTACATCTGTACAAGTTACCACTCGTAGAGAAGAACAGTATAACTCGTACTCGTCAACGATCGGCAACTGGAACTCCATTCTATTCTAGAGGGGGGTTATAGAATATTCTATTCTATTTAGAATAATTCTAGAATTATTCCATTCTATACCCTCTATTCCAGTAGGAGTCTATAGAACCAAGCCAAATGACCCAGAAAATGGTCCACCCGTCCCAGATGTCTAATAGGAAGCCCGGCACTAAGAATATCTATTGTAATAGGTAGTCAGTTCAGTCTACTTAGGTACGATTCCTAAAAAGGGTATTAGAGGAATTAAGTAATAGAGAGATTAAGTCTTAAGACAATTATTGCGGACAAAGAGAAAACCTTGGAAATTTAGTATGAGGAAATTATATTATATAGCATAAAACTGAGTAATTTCCCCTATAATTCCCCCTAATCCCCCCTGAATCCTGCCTTCTGATTGATAAGAGACATACTCTGGAATTCCATAATTCCATAGAATCGAGTTCCATTTGCCGATCGTTGGTACTCGTCGGATGAGGTGTTAGCGTCTGATGATTCGTATTCTTCGCGGAGGAATTGTAGGAACGAGTTCTCATTATCCTTTGGTGTTGATGGCTGGCTATTTGTATGCTTGTTTGCATCAGGAGGTGAAGGACGATATTCCGAAGTCCAGAGCTCGAGTACCAACTTTCTAGCATCCCCTTGAAGTCTACTGGTCCAATTCTTCTCGATATACTGCCATTTGTGCCTTGGATTTAGTATAACTGCGCCGGCATATGCGGTTGATTCGTCAGACTTTTGATAGTACTTATCAAGCTTCTCCCAGCCAGAATCAAACATCTTGCTAAGTACAGGATCGTCCTAATATTTGTCTTTTGCGCGCTCGAAAAGTATAAGACAATAAACGAAATTTGGTTAAGTAGGGCACAGGTAGTATTTCTATTGTTATTACCTAATTAGGTAATAGTTGAGTCGTTTACAATTGCGAGGGGGGTTGTATCGGTAGTTTTCTTTTTAGCTAATTTACTTATAAGTGGGAAAAACACGACTTGGAACTTGAAAGTAAGGAGATAATATAATTCCGTGAAAATTCGG
Organism: Hymenoscyphus occultus; assembly: GCA_900536445.1. Lineage (NCBI taxonomy): Eukaryota > Fungi > Ascomycota > Leotiomycetes > Helotiales > Helotiaceae > Hymenoscyphus > Hymenoscyphus occultus. The sequence goes on along the minus strand of UNPT01000196.1, from coordinate 12,664 downwards.
AGGCGGGAGTCGTAGTATAGTTTATATTTCTCGTTTAGTCGTTTACTATATTTATATACTATTTTATTCTTGGGCTATAAAATACTAATAGTTTTATAATAATTAGCTTGAATTATTAGTTCTAAACTTATAATATTATATTCAGTAAAGTATAAGTACTCTTAACATTACTATCTAGTTACGGTATCCTAAATATACTAAAAGGTCGAATAGACTTAATACTAATTCGCAAATCGCAAATCTTATATTTTAATCTTACTTAGTACGAAATCACAATTCGCAAATCGTAAACTAGCTCAAGGTTAGGGTTATATAATAGTACCAGAATTAAAGGTAAAACTACTTAATATAAGTAATTAAGCTTAAATTTAACTTAAACGCTCCTTTAACTCTACCCGCCTCTATCCTTAGACTTCACGTGCCTAGTTATTTTTACCTATATACCCTTACTACCTTCCTACATTTACTATTATTTATACTTACTATCGTATCTTTATTACTATATCCTTACTATTACGTCCTTATTATTATATTCTTATTATTACTATTATAAGGAAAAGAGAAGAGAGAGTAGGGAAGAGTAAGAGGCGCGAAGGTAGGTAGTAAATAATTATTAGCGTAACACGTACTAGCCTAGCCGTTTTAGGAAGGTAGTATTTAGGGCTAAGGATAAGCGACGTATATTACTAAACTATTTCCCCGCCTCTCTCTCTCTCTCTTTCTCTCTCTCTCTTAAAATAATATACTAGGGTATAACCCTATCCGATAGCAAGAATACAATAGTAAGGATACGATAGTAAGGATACGATAGTAAGGATACGATAGTAAGGATACGATAGTAAGGATACGATAGTAAGGATACGATAGTAAGGATACGATAGTAAGGATACGATAGTAAGGATACGATAGTAAGGATATATCGATAGCTAGGGTAGGTAATAGTAAGAGTAGGTAATAGTAAGAATACAAGGGTAGTAGGTAGGTATATAAATATATACGTAAAAATATAAGGTCTAATTGTGACAGACGTGCTTCTGGACAGTCGGAACAAACAACACTCTATTCTTAGGACAAAAGACCAGGAGAGAAGGAGAGCTCGAGAGAGCTGGGAACTAAATACAGGTCGTGCGCGCTAGCTCCTTGCTAAGCGAACATGTGACATCCAGCCCTCGTGACCATAACCGTCACACTAATCGTACGCGAAGTTAAGAATAAGGTAGGGGTATAGGGGTATAGACCCTCTAGTATAATAGTAGTAAATATAACTTTTATAATTTATAATTTATAAATTAGTATTAAGTTTATTCGACCTTTTAGTATATTTAGGATACCGTACTAGTACTAGTAGATTTTATAAAAGGCGTAAGTTCTATTCTAATTTCTAAATACCTCTACTTAGCTAAATAGTTAATATATTATAGTTCTATATACTTTCTAGCTAGTTTCTTTCTTTATACTTACTTAATTCTTATATTATACTCTTATCTTTTAATATATACTCTAGTAATATATAATAGAATATAAAAGAAGGTTATAATTCTTTTTTTAAAAAAAAGTTTATTTAATACTATTTTCTAGCTTTTAATTTCTATTTAATATATTATAATAAACTTTAAACTAAATTAGTTTCCTTAACTATCTAAAGTAAAGAAGTTAATTAGATATAAATTCTAGAATATTTAAGGTAATTATTTTAAAATACTAAAACGATTTTAATTCTTAATATTAAAAATAGTTTAGTTATTTTAAATAATAGAATTAATTTATTAAAGATTAAAAAAATTATTTAGATTATTAAACTTAGTTTAATACGTAAATAAATTACTAAAAGTATAGAGAATTCAATTGTTTTAAAATATTTAAATACTATTATAATTTCTATTAACTTAAAAATATATATAAAAAGTATTTACTATTTTTCTTATTTACTAGAAGTTTATTTAACTATAATATACTATATAAGTAGCGAGGAATTAAACAGATTATAGTAGTTACATAAAATGCTCTATCTAAATACAAAATGTTAATCTAGAAGAGCTATATGTTTTCTGTCGTGATTTAGCTCTTGCTTAAAACAACCGACCCACTTTTCTTCGGCGAAAATGGAGAAAGGGGCAACGTCGCCAAACAACCGAACTGCTAGGTAGGAGTGGACAAACGAAAAGGGGTAACATCGCTAAATAACCGACTAGATTAGTAAAAGGGACAACGTCGCAAAATAACTGAACAAGACCACTACAAGTGCACACAAAGTTTGTAACAAAATCAATTTATCAGAGGTCCTTGTCCTTGTAATACATAAACATATCTCTTTTTTAAAAAACCCAAGTCATCAAAAGAACAAAAGAAACAATCTCCCTTATCTCATATACACGTTTCCACGCCGGGTATAATTCCTTATTGCACTGGATTCATGTGGTATCTGCAGCGATGGCAGGCCCGGATTCCACACGTTGTACACTCTAGGATGAACACCCGCATCGTAGTAAAACAGATCTCGCAAATGTGCTCCCCCTCAACACGTCCCCAGCGGCGCGCCGGGTTACAGAAGGCGTGTGGATGGATTTGGATCTCGTTGTCGGGGGGAGGGCCATCCAAGAGGTGCGCCTCGTCGAATTGATCGCAAGGGCAGGTCTTCCACCTCGCGCCGCAAAGATAGCAGAATTCGTGGCCACATACACAGCTGTTGCGAAGTCAGAATGTTTGATAGAAGAAAGAAAGTGGCACGAAAAAACACTTACATCATATGAAAGCATCCTTGAGCAAGATCGATCATGGTACGGCAGTTCTCACATCGCTTCCACCCCTCTTCTCTTCCAATCTCCAAAACGCGGTTCAAGGCGTGATCTTCCGTACACTCCACACCCCAATGGGTTGCTTCTTTGCACATAATACAGGTGATAGTGTGGCACTTCTGGCATGTAGCGTCGTTATTGATCAAGTCGTGGGTATCCATGGGAATGAATGTGGCGCAATCGATGTTGGAGCAATAGACTCTTCTGTTGTGTGGTGTCAAGAATTCGATCTTTTTCTCATAGAAGTGTCGTCTTGTACCGCGTCTCAGGAAGGAATTGACCTCTTCGGGAATGATTTCTCGATCGCAGCAAGCGGGAGGAAAAATAGACTCATCTTGCAAAGATTTGTCGAAATGCTCTTGGATACATGGACCGCAGTAGGCGTGGCCACATGGGCGCAAGGTGGCTTGAGAACTGGGGAGATTTTCGTCGAGACAGACGACACACGTGTTGTCTGCCTTCTCGGGGATAAGATTGTTGAGATCCTCCATTTCGACCGGAGCTGGGATATCGAGTGCTGCGAGACTAGCCATATCTTGATCTTCGTGATGCTCGGTGGCTGGTTCGTTTGTCTCGGCGTTGTCACTTGAAAGTTCAGCGTCGTTGTCGAATGCCTGCGCCAAGCTTTGACCCATATGGCGATCTTGAAGAAGAGTCCTGGTGTGTTGAAGTTCTTCGAGATAGAATTGGGCTGCCGCGCGTGAATCAGGGTCCTCAAGCGCCTCCAAAAGAGCTTCAGTATCCGCAATTTGCAGATTCCAGGCATCTACTTCTGTTTCATAATCGTCGTTGGCCGCCATGTTGTGGTTGGTAGTTGGACTTGGACTTGGACAGGACGATGTTGAAGACAACGTTGGTATGTGGATGGAGTTGTTTTGGAGGCGGGGATGGAGGGGCAACGGGATTTAGCAACACGCGACGTTTACTTCTGCGGACATAGTTTCCTCGTGGCAAGTGCTAGCGTGGTTGGCGTATGAGGTGGAGGTTTTCGCTTATCCTGGCTCATCATTCAAAAGTGAGGAGCTTCACTTCAAATAGTTAAAACTGGATATATCACGTATGAGACTTATTAGCTTTCAAGTCCTTTGGCTTTTGCTATCATGGTCACTATTGCAGCTCTATAAATAATTCATACCATTCTTTTAGACTTTCATTTTGAGGTATGTCAGGAAAGAGAATCAGGTCGGTATAAATTGTACCGAATCCCCCCTTGTTTGTAAATTTCTAGCTTCGCTTGGCCCTTTCATATGCCTACGCTAGCCGAAAAGATAGACCTGTTAGATTAAAGCTTAGCACATGAGATAAGCTGTGCTTCTTCTTTCAGCTCCAATTCATTGAAATGCACAAATTCAAAGCCTATGGATCGTCAGTAAAATCTTGAGAAGTGGAAGGGAAGGGTTTTGTAAAACGTCCTACAAGCCTTGAATTTGGATGATAATTCTAGAATTAAAACAGTTTGTCCTAATGTCATAGCCAATTTCATCTTTGTCAACATTCTGCACAGAAAGATTAGCCTTCCCACTTCACTACTTCATATACATGGCCATGAAAAGAAAACCAATCGGACCGACTCATGTCTCTGTGTCTCTCTTTTGCTATATATAGACCATAAGTAGCTCACAGTTCCCCCTTCATGGTCTCACTTTCAATATCTAGGATTACGCAGTCCACACCCATAACAACGTCAAGACTTACAATTTTTACACTCCTAAACAAGCTCAAGGCAAACTTTCCTGTAAATCCAAACCAGTATTTGTCTGAAACGCCATACCAACTAGCGTGTCTAACCCTCTCTTTATCTCGTTTATCTTCTTTCAGCATGAAGGCTGCGGGCTGAAAGCCTCTGCCCAGAGAACCTTGACTCAAAAACACAAAAGACAGAAGACGCGGTGCATATTAGAGATGAGAGATCGATAGCGAATGACTGATACCCTATTCTTGGAGCGTCGTGTACGAATTCCTCTATATGTTTCATCCATGTTTCAATGTTGATGAGTTTGTGAAAGTTTAGTACCTTACTTACTACTAGCCTGTCTGGATCCTACCAGCTTTCCATTTTAGACGTACGTATGTTTGTATTTGGTAAAGTATTAAGCGAGGAGTAGAGGGAAGTAGAGGGATATGAACGGACAGATGGAATTGGTGGAGTTGGAACTGGAATTGAAACACACTCTTTTGTCTTTCTTTGTTAGTAGAACGACAGAGCACAATTCTGGTTGAGTACTAATGTCCAATCTTTTGGTAAACTTTTAAGCGATCTTGTCTGTCTGTCCAAGTTGCCCCAGCGGTCTGACGTTCACGCACTATCCACGTGACCTGATACTACTGTAGGATATAATCTAAGTAGTTAGATAGCGCTAAAATAGAACTAATTACAGTAATCCTAGATACTTACAAGTACTATAGAGAGAGTCTCGCCTCCGAGAATAGTTAGATAGATACCGGTAGCTTAAAGTTATAGAATACTTGTTATTATTATAAGAAATACTATTCGAAACTAAAATATTACTAGATCCTTAGATCCTTTCATTTTATTTATTTACTATATATGTGTTAGTTTAACTCTAATAGAGAGTCTAGAAAAAGTGTTAATATAAATAGAATAGTATTGTATTCGACTATTAGATATATATACCGAGTAAAGGTTATAAGTACTCGCTGTTATATAGTAGTGCTAAGGCGCTAGCGCCCCTGCTAGCCCTGAGGCCAGCTTATACGTACTATAACTTATACTAAGTATTTACTTAATATTTATATAGTAACACTAGATTTACTCTTAAAAAGAGAAGTAAATACTCGGTACTAAAATAACTAATTAGCTAAACTAAATCTATCCTATTCTATATCTCTTATCTAATTAGAATCCTCAATTCCTCGCTTATTAATCCGAATTATTATTAGATCTATTATCCTTATTATTATATTTAACCTACTTCTTAATTATAATATTAATCTTATTTAAATCGATTTTATTTTATAAGCGCCTAGTAGGGCTTTAATTTCGTTATAACGTTAGTAGGATTCGAATCTCCCTTAATCTATATAATATTATAAATCTCTTATTATTTATATACTTATCGTAGAGCTATAACGTTAATTATAAGACGCTTCTCCTTAGTGTTAGGGTAGAGTATTGATTAGATTGTCCGCAAGGAGAGAAGGAGAGAACTCCTCGCGGTGGAACTAACTAAATAACTACAAAATACCCCTATTCACTCAAGTGAGGGTTTAACACGTGCAAATCTATTCACTGCAAAACTCGAAATCGAACCTTTACATAAGACCCCCCCTTATCCTACGAATCTACTGCACAGAAGCAGCGCGAGCAGCTTACAACTCCTCAGAAGTAGGCCGCAACTTATCAGAGAAAAAGCAATGGAGCTTTATATTTATCTAACTTCTATAAGTATAATATAAATAGTAGTTTAATTCTAAAAACGTTAAAGTTAATTTAACCTAAAAGAGTATTTATTATTATAACGCCTAGCGTAGTAGACTTTCTAATACTAAACTAAATAGTAATCGAACTTAGTTCAAATAGTAAAGTATAGATAGCGTTATACGCCTTATATTAATTATATTCTATAAAGTTATATATTATAGCTTTTATATTAATTAATATATTATACAAGTACTCTAGTCCCTAGCGCTTGTTTAGAGTTAGCTCCTTACTAGTTAATAATACCTTTTGTAGTTTCGTAGACTTAAACCCTATCTAGTATAAGTAAGATACGTTATTTAAATAGTTAATAAGCTACTTAGTATCCCTATTATTAAGTAACTGTCAGGGTGGGATATTGATTAGATTGTCCGCAAGGAGAGAAGGAGAGAACTCCTCGCGGTGGAACTAACTAAATAGCTACGGCCGAATACCCCTATTCACTCAAGCGAATCTCTTCACTATAAAACTCGAAATCGAACCTTCACATAAAGCCCCCCCTTATCCTATAACCCTTCTGCACAGAAGCAGCGCGAGCAGCTTGCAATTCCTCAGACGTAGGTCGTAACTTATCAGGGAAAGAACGATGGAACAGGGTACGAGATGTAGAGCCTGTAAAGACATTCGCAAGAGGCTCCCACGTGGTCTCCTCGTAACCTCTCTACTAGACTAAATACTCAAATTGACTGTCTTAACGCCGAGAATCGATAATTCTGTCAACTGCCCATAATTCCTAACTACTATTATCGAGCGCTACTAGCATAGCTGGTGGATTGTGCTACCTAGGTAGTGGAGTACCTACAGTTGGCCGTAATAAATTAGTATAGAAGACTAGATGGATTACTTCGAGTTCTACTAGCAAGTCCAGCTTGTACACGTGCGAGTTAACCTTCTGAAGGACTCGGAAAGGTCCTATAAACTTAGTATCGAATTTAGGAATAGGACGAGTAGATAGGATATTTTTAGTACTTAATAGTACTAAATTACCTACTCGATAAGCAAGGGCTAGGTCCCTTGAATTATTAGTAGAAGACTCTATCGAATCTCGAGCGGCTAGGAGATTAGTTCGTAATAAATCGAGGATCTCCTGTATTTTCTGTACGAATCGAGTACTAGCTAGCTCTTTTAGTAATATAGAGTCTAAGTCTCTTGGTAGTGCAAAGCTTAGTCGAGGGTGGTAACCGTGGTTTATAAAAAATGGGGACATTCCAGTAGAGCTATTTACAACATTCCGCATAGCGAATTCTGCTAGGGGGAAATATTGTACCTACTTCTTCTGAGCGAAGTCTAAATAAAGACGAAGGTATTTCGCTACTAACTTGTTCATAATTTCGGTTTGACCGTCAGTCTTAGGATAGTAGGCTGTCGAGAGTTGTACCTAGATTTATAGTATGTCGTAGATAGCTTTCCAGAAGTCAGATATAAACAAGGTTCCCTAGTCAGAGACAATTAAGCTAGGAAGTCTATAGAGCTTCCAAATCTCTTGTACGAAGACGTAAGCCAGATTAACAGCGGTTATAGTAGTTTTGCAAGGAATGATATAACAGTCCTTAGAAAGCCTGTTAGTTACTACCATTATCTGGTTAAAACTATCAATCCTAGCGAGGGGACCTATAAAATCTATAGATAAGTCGGTCTAACGCTGAAGTGGGAGTAGAAGTGGTTTTAGAGTGCCTTAATAACGAAGCTGAGAGTTCTTGTTACGAGCGCAACTCTCACAAGCTCTATAAAACTAAGCGATATCGCTATACAACTTCGGCTACTAATAATATCGAGAAATCAGTTTAAAAAGCTTGTTCTGTCCTAGGTAACTACTTTCTATAGAATCGTGGCTCTTTTGAAGTAGCCATACTCGTAAATCAGTATCAGGAACGTATAGACGGTCCTAGAAGTGTAGCTAATTTTCGCGAATCGCACATTCCGACAAAGACACTTCCTTAGAGTACGAGGTACGGTTAATACGATTTATCTTAGTTAATATTCGCTTCTAGAAGGGGTCGTCAGGATAGCCCTCCTTAAGTATACGGGTAATCTTCTAGTCGTCAGATTCGGTAGCCTCCTCTAGTTATATAGGCGACAATCGTAAGGCCGGGTCTAAATTGTGACCCTTAAGTAGGGCCTGGTCTTAGTATTTTAAGCGGGGATCGTCCGGATCTTGGGGTAAATCCTGGGAGCGTCGAGTCAAAGAGTCGGGCTTGACGAGGTCTTTTGTAGGGGCTACTTTAATAACAAAGTCAAAGGAGGACAGGAACTCGCTCCAACGTACTTAGCGACGAGTAAGGTGCTTTGTAGTTATAAAGTGCTTAAGATTCTAGTGGTCTATAACAACGGAAATAGGGTATTCGACGCTGGCTAGCTCGGCTCGCCAGGATTCGAAGGCTCGTATAATTGTAAGAAGCTCCTTATCGTAGATCTTATAATTGTATTTAGCGGGGTTAAATACCCTAGATATAAACGCCATAGGATGTAAAACACCATTAAAATACTGAGAGAGTATTGCTGCAGATACAAAGTCCGAAGAATCGTATTCTAAAACTACTTCTTTAGTGTGATTAAAGTGTCGAAGAATAGGGGCTGAAATAAAGGCTCGCTTAAGCGTCTGGAACGCATGCTCGCAATCCGAATCCTAGGACCAAGACACTCCTTGCCTAGAGAGAAAATTAAGGGGCTTAACAATATACGAAAAGTCCTTAATAAAGCGACAGTAAAAGTTCGAAAACCCTAGAAAAGCTTACAAGTCCTTAAGATTAGATAGCGTCTGCTAATTAATAACTATAGAGACTTTCTCTAGATCTATCTATACGCCGTCGGTGTTGATTATTATACTAAGATACTTGACTTCCTGGACTTTAAAATCACACTTCTTTATATCTAAAGGTAGGCTAGCTGATTATAGAGCATCGAGTACTTAATAGACGTGCTCGCGGTGAGATTTCAGGTCATCAGAATAGACTAATATATCGTCGAGGAAAGCTAAACAAAATAAGTCTAAAAAGGGGCGAAGAACTTCGTTAATCCGAGCTTGGAAAGTAGCTAGAGCATTAGTAAGGCTAAAAGGTATAACTAAAGACTCAAATAAGCCGTATCGAGTGTTAGATGTAGTAAGCTATTTGTCCCCTTCTTTTATACGAATACGGTTAAATGCCGCAATAACATCAAGCTTAGTAAAGTATCGAGCTTTGCTTAAGCGCTAGAGGGACTCTTGAATTAGTGGAATAGGATATCGGCTCTTAATAGTAATGTTATTTAGGAGTCGATAATCTACGTAAAAGCGAAGGCCGCTACTAGGTTTCTTTGCAAATAACACTAGGGAAGCGGTAGGAGAAGTGCTCGCGCGAATAAAGCCTTTGTCTAACTGTTCCTTAAGGTACTTTCTTAAAACTAGAAGCTCTAGCTTAGATATATTATATAACTTACTGTAAGGTAGCGCCTTGTCAGGCTTGAGTTTAATATGTAGATCGCAATCCTGATGCGGTGGCAGTATCTTAGCTACGTCTCTATTAAAAAGTAGTAGGTAACGGTAGTAGTATTGTAGCAAAAGAGAAGCAGGATTAACCGTCGATTTTGGTCGTAAAGCGATTTCTACGTCTTCTATCGATACGCCACGCAAATAGAGCTCCGAGGCTCTCTATTGTCGAGTTCTAGGGATATTCAAATTAGGCAAGGGAGAAAAAGACTACTCCTCTTTTAAAATACGCTCTATCCGCTGAGGGCTATCTAAGCTATCGTCTAGACGAATCTAACGAGATTCCTTAACTAAAGAGTCGTCTAAATCTATCCTTGATCTCTCTAAATGCTGGTCAATTTTAAAGAGAGACAGAGAGAACACCTCGACTCTATAAGTCTTCGTAAGCTTATAGAAAGCGGCAGCGCCTACTTTCCGCGGCAGTAGTGCTCGCACCTCTTCCCTTATACAAGTAACTTGTATAGTATCTAGGCGCTATAGTATATAGTAGGCCTTGTAAAATCTAGAGCAAAAGTCGATAACTCGTCCTGTCTAGTCTACGTTCAGGTTATAAAGAGCTAGCTATAGTTATCCTAGAATAATATCGTGGGATACTAGCGTAGTAACGTAAAACCGTTACTAACGTTCGATATACTTGCTAATAATCAAATCTAAAGTAATAGTATGTATAATAGTACCCGTAATAGAAGGCCGTCCGTCTATAATACGAAGACTTCGTAGTCGAGCGAGTAGTTCTAAAACAAATCCATTTCGTTACGCGTAGGCGGAATCAATAAAGTGTTAAGCTAAAGTACCAGAATCAAGTATATAATAAGTAGTAGAAGTAGTATATAGATTGTCGGTATTCTTAAGATCTTTGTAAACTACCTTGCAAGGGACTTCTATAACGTTCTTTTGCCTTTCCTCGAGTAAAGAGAGCCTTAATATCTTATTCCTTTTACGTCCTTAACGGCGACTATCGCTAGAGACTATGCTTTTCCCGCCTCATCCTTCTTTGCTTTCGCCTCCTTAGCCTTCTCTAACTTAGGACAGGGAGTCTTTAAGTTATAGTCAGGAGAATTATAATAAAAACACAAGCTATACTTTATTTAATATTCCTTCCGAGCCTTCTTCTCCTCTAACGTAACCACGCGCTTCTTATCTTCGATATCCTTCTTAGTCTAAACCACCTTACTACTAATCTTCAGAGCGTCCAGATCCATAGGATCACAACCGGAGTCCGCCGCAGAAACAGTAGGTTGTAGAGGACCACTAGCAGACTTCTTATTAAGAAAACTCTCACTAAAAACGCGGCGGTAGACATGGTCGGCATCTTATACAAGGGTAGCTAAATTCGCAAGAGGGAGTTTGTCGTTATAAAGAGGGTTCTACAAAACGCGATCAGCGACCCTAGAATCTAGAGCATTTTGTAAGAGGGTGCAAGCTTCGTATCCTTAAGAGTTTAATACTGTACAAAGGGATAAGAAGTTAGCAAGGAACTCGTTAGTTCTTATATTGTCTTATTAAAGTTTACAAAGCTTGTTAAAGGCATTACTACGTAAATAGGGATTACTAAAGGTATTACTTAAGGTAGTAAAGATATCGTTAACAGATTACAAAGCCGGACTATACTCTCTAAGTTCGTTAATATAAGGGTTAATATACTTACGTACTTCGCCTTCCAAAGTACTCAAAACGTAGTTCAGACAGTCAGTCTTATTAGTCTACTAATCCCGATTCTACTAAAGCTTAATTCTTATACTAATAAGATAGCTACGAAGGTCAGAGGGAGATCAAAGCTTACTACTGAATTTAATAGGATCAGGATATACCGGGGAACGCGCAACGTAGACTTATTGTTATTATAAGGTATTTACTAGTAGGGGTATAGGAGCAACTAGAGCTGTTTAAGTAGTAGTTCGAAGCTTAATATTCTATTTCTAGAGTACGACGAATCGATTATAGAGTTACATATACTTATTCTAGAGTTTCTAGGTATCTTCCTTTACTTCCTCTTCGTCTCGAAGGGCCTCTGTATATACTTGTCTAGATGTTTCCAAACCCTTGACAATACCCTTAAATATTTGTTAAAATACTTAAGGGTTTCGGGTCGCGGCTTAAGAGAGTGTCTACAGGTTATTACAGTAATAGTAAAGGTTATTAGCATCAAAGTATTCTAGTTAAGGTTAAGGTTAAGGTTAAGGGTCTAGTAGGTTATTCCAAGGTACAAATCCGCTAGGTGGTTATAGATTTTGGTCTCTAGCCCAGCCCTCGAAGCCTATACTAAAGGCTTAGTTAGCCATAATAGAATACAACGACTATATCGATCGTATTAGTTCGTAAAAGGCGGACAATATGTTAGGGTAGGATATTGATTAGATTGTCCGCAAGGAGAGAAGGAGAGAACTCCTCGCGGTGGAACTAACTAAATAGCTACGGCCGAATACCCCTATTCACTCAAGCGAATCCATTCACTATAAAACTCGAAATCGAACCTTCACAGTAACTCTATAATATTATAGCTCTTTATTAATCCTATCTATACTAGTTTGTTATTATTAGAATCTAATAACTATAATAATATAGTATTATTATTAGATAACGTTTTATTAGTTATAATAAACAAAGTCTTAATAGCTTAATATTTATTCTTTATTCCTTTTATACTTATAATAAAGATATAATATTATATATTATAATTAATATTCCTTTTATTATCTCTAGTATACTTTCTCTTATACTAACCTTACTACTTCTCCTTTATAACCCTTTACTTTAACTTTAAGTAATTAGTAGACTAATAACTAACCTTATAAATATAACACTTCTTATTATATAAGTTCTAAAAGTTAGTAATTTAATTTAATTTAATTTAAATTTATTTAACGTCCGGCGAATGCAACTAGCCCCTATGAAGCTACGTTCTAAAACATCCCTAAGTAGGGCAAAGGACGCTAGGGGGGTACCCTAGAGGTCAAGGGGGTA